>QJPP01003737.1:0-248113 GCA_003996215.1 Jaltomata sinuosa
TTTTCTTACACTTGAGGTTACCGGTATACCGTCCATTTCGTAAACTTATTATGTATACACTGTTATTGCAAGGACCCCAGGTGCGTTGTTTCTTACTTTCACCTGTGCCTATGGTGTATATATTTTTCTTGCTAGCCTCACATGTGGTTCTGTTGATTTCCTTCTGGGCTAGTTCATGTGTACCTTTCGTTGATTTCTGTGACTACTTGCTTCTATTCTGTCTGTTACTACACTTTTATCTTATATGTGCCCAGTCGGCCTATGATACCTACTGGGTACCTTATGCTTCGCATTTGGTGCTCACCCTACCCCCTCTGCATCTTTGGGTGCACATCCTAGCGTGGACCATCGTCGTTAGATCGCTGTGATTCGTGCTTGGAGATCTGTTGGGGACTACTTCAGACTGAGGGTGAGCTCTTGGCGATCGGAGCTTAGCTTTAGTTTATCTTTTGCTTCATGTACTCTATTACCATTCAGAGACATCTGTATATATTGTTTGGATCGTTTGCACTCCATGTATGTAGTTTTGGCTCTATACTATGATACCAGGTCTTTGGGTTTGGTTTAGTTTCCGCATATGTATATATTTATAGTCCTTTTATCTGTTCTCTTCGTCTTGTTCTCTTATTTGTTAGATAGTAGCCCATTACTAACTGTCCTGGGCTATGGGAATTGATTCGCCTACCGGGGGGTTGTAGGTGCCATCATGACCGAGAAATCGGGTCGTGACATTATTGATCAAAATAGTCTTAAAATATTGAACGACTTTTATATCCTTACTTAATCTCTAATGGATTCTAATTAAGTTATGAATCTATGTACTTTATAAATTTATGTTTTTTAAAATATTATTATTTCCTTACACAGAAAATTTGAATGTCGTACTATATCTCAACACATATTCTCAAGATTGTGCTTATAAAATTTGTAAGTCCAAATTATTTTATACCTCAAAGAGGACCTTGTTCAATTGAAAGATATTGTATGTCAATACCTATAAATAACAATTACTCCTAATTAGTATATAACAGATTGTCGTTCAGCAGACAAATAGCACAAGAACATGAGAAATATATGTGTTTATCTCCTAAGGATAATTTGGAGACAACTTTTGTTGGCATGAATACCTTTAAGAGTCGTTACATATGAGAAAACTATTTATTTATCATGCAAGTCATAGATTTTTTTTATATATATATATATATATGCTAAATTCGTATAAATGAGATTCTAGAGGGACTGAATCGCATCGTTTGGAAGAGAACAAAGGGCCGTATGATTGTCGTTGGAGAAGAAGAAGAAAAGTAAAGGGGAAATAAGGTGGATTGGAATGGTCTGTGATAGCTTGGGCCAAGATATTGGGCTAAAATGGCTGAAAAGAATATGGGAATTTAAGGGCTGAAATTGAGTTGGAAAAAATGGTCCAAAACATTAAAATTATAGGGGGGTGTGATTGACTAGTTGAAGTTAATTACTCGAGTTTCTTAATTTTAATCAAGTAAAATAATCACATGACATAAAAGCTTAATCATTTTGAAATAATAGACTAGTTATGCAATCTAATCGATTTTTGAGAGACTACAAATTCATACTTAATTTGAACACTATTTTGCGGTAAAAAATAATTTTCTAAATATTTGTTAAAAGTGAAAACTATATAAATCTATATATTATGAGTATATAGAGATATATATTTATTATTAAGAAATAGCAAATTGCCTTGAAAACAATTGGAAAAATATGTTAATTTTTTTTTTTTTGTAAACAATTATTTCAAGAAGCTCAATAATTAATTCGGAATATGAAGGACAAAAATTGAGTGTTAACAATCACCACAAAGTTTATGACAAGAGAAGTTTATATATGTATTAACACTTCATATAACATATGACAGATAAGTAGCCTCTGTACAACACAACTAGCATGTAATCCAGGTGTCACATAGCATGTAAACTACAAACAAAAATTTTGTAGCATAAATAATTCCATAACTCATTAACCTTTTGAAAAGTAGATAAGAGACATGCTAATGGACATAGGAGAATAGTAGCATAGAGATCCCTACATCATAAAGCCTTTGACGCACATACGATTTTATTATGGTATGTTCACATAAAGATTTCTGGTGACTTGTCCACATAAGAATCTAATGCTTTTGCTAGTTACGAAGTGCTCAATAGAGTTGTTTTAATCAGAATTTAAAATTCCTAGTCATGCTTTACATAGGTCATTAATCAATATGTAAGCATTTCCCCACACAAAATGGGTGGATGGCTTGCAATGACATTCACCCTTACAGGGTACTTAGCTTATGAAAAGTAGTTCAGGCGATTAAACTTTTATCAACGAAGGGGCATATGTATTCACATCTGTAAAACACATAACATATAAACATATTCTTGCCAAAATAATTGATAGATTCGTGCAACAAAGCTTTATCGAACATTGTGCCTATCTTTTATAATATACAATCACTCAATCATGTAATACTTATCCTATGACCAGGAGATATATGGTGCAAAAAAATGCGAGTAATCGCCCCCGCCCTCAGGACGAATAACAAACAAACTAACATATGGATAACAGTGAAGGACATGTACACAACTTAGGTCATGAAATATATAACACAATTCTTTTACAAGTATGTAGGCTATAATATATACTTTTAGATTTTTTACTGACTTAGTCCGGTGGGCCTCTATTGCTCTTATAACTATGGGTTATTCTTGACCCCACCTAGTCATAGTTTAACTTTGCAGTATATCTAGCATGCATGTCATCATATAGCATAGAAGCATTTTTATCAGAATATCTAGCACATGCTTAATTAATCTGATGCAGCATGTTTTTGACGCCCAATTTACCCATGATATCAATATTGTGCAAGAAACAATCCCTAAAAGAAGCAAATAATATGCAATTAAAAAGCTATTAAATAAGTGACAAGCATTGTCTATGCTATAAGGCAAGCATCATGTAAATCGATAAATTGTAAGACATGTACCACACTAGCAGTGAACTACAAAACACTATTTCATACAAATTTAAACTGACTTAATTCAATAATCAACTGGTTCCCCTGCAACTTATGTGAGCGCTTTTCTATCCCTTGGGAAATTTATGCCCTAACCGAAAGCTTCACCTTTACATAAATACTAAGCTTGAATTATTTAGGTATCATCCTAGCGAAAATCAAATATAATCACAACTTACATAATTAATTATTTGCTACTACACCTCTGATTATTCTGGGCACCTTCATGTAGTTTAATTATGTCTATCCCTTAATTATATTCAATCCCAATTTAGGTCAGATAAAAATTCCTTTAAGCATTAGCCAACAACATAATAGGGCTAATTGGTACATAAAAATTCTCACACAATAATTTCAGAATACAACCTTCAAGTTCGATATGAAGGGACCCACGTAGATCATTATCCAGCCAGAGATATCTGAGGCATGCAATCTATAGAAGTCATCCATATAACTAACGATTATCAACTGAAGGCTACCCTTATGGTATTACTAGCACTTGCCCTCTCGGCCTAGTTGGAGTTTTCCCTTTATAGGTGAAATCTGGATGACTTTTAACTAAAGGTGTATCACAATTAACCCTTTCTAGCTTTAGCTTTATCGCACAATTTAGATTAAAAAAAAATAACCAAATCTTACATGCCCAATAGCTCTCTGCTTATAAAATATAGTGCACAACACATTTATAAACAAGACTCTACTACACATGGCTTGAAGAATCCCTAGGATATGACGCTGCTCTAATACCAAGTTTGCTAAGCCCTAACCTCGGGAGGTGCAACTAGCACCTAGTGTCACACTTGACCCTAAGCTGAACCTAATGGACATGTACGTTACTGCACATACAAGCTACACCCAACAAATATAAACAAATATACTTTGGTTTATCAGAAGCTCTGATTGGAAAGGCCCCAATAAAAGAATCCTACATCAATAATAAGTCATCTAACTCAATAGTTCAGAACAAATATATAAAAGTCATTATGCTGGCCATTGAAGCCACCATGATATTTATAATACAGAATTGCTATGCGAGTTATCGAGGCCACCATGATATCTTGAACCCCAAAGGCCAAGTATATACAAGGCCAATAAGGCCTCCATGTTGATAGTATAAAAATAACAAGGCCAACTCAGATGAGAGTGTACAACTATATAATTCCAAGTTTGTAAGACCCTAAGAGTAATATACTTGTTCAGGACAGGGCCTCGACCTACCCATCAGCTATCTACGATAAAATACTAATAAACCTCATAATCTGGCAACTCCGAAAGAAGTGGAGTTGGAAAATATGTTGAAACTGTACAACACTACTGTGGAGGCTTATATACCTATCTACCAGGACGTGCATGTATGAGTGTGGTGCCCTCAGGCTCAGGGCATCAATATGAAATAATATACCGAGTATTTAAGACAAATAAAAAATTGAAACTTAAGTTGATATCATATATATTATAATTAATTAGATATGAGAGTTAATAGAAACCCTGAACATACTTACAAGAATTTGTTGCATATAATATAATCAATAAGCAAACAACAACCTAACCCGACCCCATAAGCATAGTAGGTATAAACAACAATCAAACAACCTACTTGGGCCCCCATAAGCTTCACAGGTTCCAATCAATCCACATACTCCTACTGGAAACCCTCTGGCCCTGTGGACAATCTGCATCACTGTCTAATTCGGAGATTATTGTATATATGTCTAGCCTAAAGGCTCTGTGTCTCGCTTTATTGTGCAATCTAGATCTATGTCCCACCTTCTGGCAATCTAGATCTGTATAACTAGCTAGTTGAATAGTCCAGAGGCTTGGCTCTATTATTCCCCTAGTGTAAGAACCTTATCTCAATGGCACCATATAATTGAATAATCCATAAGTAGACTATATGTAGTTGAGGGGTCATTGACTCCGCACAACTGAGGATCATGTAGGCTTTATGTATATGACTAAATAGACCAAAGTCTCTATCAAACTGAATGTACGGCATGATGTATCTCTGAGCCTATGTGACAACCTAATAAGATTTAGTCTATATGTAAGTAAAGATGGCGTCAGAAGACTCGGCCAATATGTAACTGCACTCCCAAAGGAAATTAATGTGTTGTAGAATTACATCACTTTCGATGCTTAATACTTAGGATTATCGCATGTTTTTTAGCATGTTATTTGTAGATTTGATGGTTTTTGTTAAGTGTGCAGGAGAATGGATCCCATAGCCAAAGTGATGAAAGTTGAATGAAAAAGTGATGGCTATAAAGATGACGGATGGATTGACGGTCCATGGTTCTGGACCACGGACCCATCCTGTGGACTCGTGAAACAAACTTCAGAAGGTGTGCAAGTCATGGAGAAAATCACGAGTAAGTCTACGATTCATGGTTCCAAACCACAACCCATCCTATCGACTTGTAGAATAGAGGAACTGCAGATATGCAAAATCAGGAGCAGGAAGTGCGAGCCATAGTATGAACCGTACTTCTAAAGCATGAACCGTCCTATTGGACTCGTGGTTGTAGATCAAAGAAGGTGCAAGAAAGGAATATAAAACCACGAGTCAGGTGACGGACCTTAGATTGAGTTTACAACTCATGGTTCTATTCGTGGTTTCCCATAACAGAAGATGTTGACTATTCAAGACCATGGGTAACCCCAGAAGACCATAATCCATCATTTTGAATGATGGGTCATCAACCAAGTCATGTTCTCTACCGAGTCTAGTTCTCCTAGTTTAGTTAGGATAGAATTTCTAATGTCTATAAATACCTTTCCTAGGTTTTCTTTTACATTTTTTATGCTCGACACTTTGTAGAAAACACATTCGAAACATTGTGATCTTGGTTTGTTCTTGGTTATTAGAGTTAATCACATTCATAGTTCTTTATTCTTGATTTCATCTTAATCTATTCAAGTTTAGGAATTTCTTTACTTCTTATTGTAAGTTGTTCACTCCCTAGCGCACACAAAAGTGTACGTAGTAGTGCAAGTAATAAAGTGGCTCTTGCAAGCTGAATATCGATCCCACAGGGATTTGGTGTTTAGCAAACAATCTAATCTCAATTCTTACTTATTGTAGTTAAACAAGTGTGATTTGTTATCAAGAGTTTGAGCTTTGTTTCTATAACTAAATAGTAGAAATAACAACTATATGAAATTCGAATTGTGAACAATATATGGAGAGATCCATGGTTGAGGCATTTACTTCACATTCATGCCTAACTATGGTTTCTAGCCGATATTGGTGTTTATCGTGATTGTTGATCTACCGGGTTGATATTATAACCCGAGAATGGTCATCCTCTAAGTCATATAGAAAAATTAATCTCACAACTACATCGTTGAGTGGGGATGTGAGTCTTTAACTTGGATGCATTAAACTATCTTCCCGTTTCATCAACCAAGTGGGGCGTTTAGGTATAGCGCTATCCTAACCGCAAATCAGCTTTCACAATTAATATCTAATAGTTAAAGACATGATCCACACTCCCTACATTCTTCATTCCGTCCCTCAACTCCTATGGTCATTTTGTTTTGAGACTTAGATTTATCCTAAAGTTCATGACGCTTTAGAATAGTAAAACAAGAACGCAAGAACAATCACATGACTCGATAAACAAATGAATCAACTATAAAACCATAATTAAGCAATCATGTTGTAGCATCAACCCTAGAAATAGGGTGTTTATCCACTCATAGTCTTACAAATAATCACCATATATGAGTTCATAAAGTAAAACTACAAGAACGGAAAGTTAAAGAACAATGAACCCTAGTTTGAGATTCTTGATGTCTCCTTTACTCTCCAATTCGTGTTGTCCTCCAAAGATGTGTGTAGATGTGGCTAAGTACTCCTTATATAGTGTTTTAGGTCTTCCATAGTCTGTCCCATAATAATCATATGAATTTACAACCTTTCCCCCAACTTAAACCAAGTTAAAACCCGACGGGAACAACTAGCGTGACACCCTGGCCATCGCGGAGCCTAATCTCCATGTCACGCTGCTTGCAGTGGAGTCTGAGTTCCGTGTCACGCCCATAACGTGGCCTCCCACTGGATTTTGGACATTTTTCTGATGGCTCACCTCTGTTCCACGCCCATAAAATGGAGCTTAGCCTCTGTGGCACGGAGGTGTTTCTTAGCTGTCCATTTTCGCTCCAAACGAACTCTTTCCACCTTGTTTTATGTCCCAATGGTTTGTAGCATGTTTGTATGCTTCAACCAGATCCAATAGCTCCTCCAAAGGTCTCCTACAACATCTCAGAACACACATAAGTCCAAAAAACACAATAAAGCTCATACAAGTACGCTAGAATAGGCATAACTCAAGCTAGCAAAGCTAGTTTCCTCGTCTAAACTCTATTTGCTTCTTTTAGCTTATTTACTTGTTCCAAATGCACCCTAAACACTATATACATGTATGTTATCCACAAAGTACACCCTTTAAACTCTACATACCTCAATTGTACATCAAGTTATCCTCAAAACTAAGCTAAACGCACGTAGATAAGGACACTTAGGTGTATAAATACGCCTAAGATCACCACCCCACACTTAAAGCCTTGTTCGTCCTCGAACAACTCTCTACACTACTCACAATCAAGGAAGACTCCATTACACTAAGACACTCATGCTAGAACTACAAATACCACAAAAATAGCATGTTCTACATTCGATATGCAATATTACACATAGAATCACATGAACACTACTTCAAGACCTCATATCCTCAAGAATTTACTCTTATCAGTTGACAAACTCACGCATAATACTCAACAAATAGATCATATAATCCACCTATCTATCATCAAACAAGTGCCCTCACCACAAGAGAGTTACCCATGTTTACTCACACATATGCAAGTTATCACAAGAATGGGTGTAGGAATCAAATTTCGCTCACTCTCACAAAGAATTCACATGTCACATAATATGAACCATAGGCTTTTCCATAGTGTAGTACTCCACTAATGTCAGAACGTCAAAGCCTAAGATCAAGTAGGACTTTAAGGGTTGTATTGTAGGCTACGGGACGGGTAGGAACTATTTGATTAAGAATAGTGACTATCTTTCCTAAGCGCTTTAATACATCATATTTTTACATTAAACATCATCTCCAACCAACCCATTTTATACCATTATTATCTTCACCACTCTATTTCTTTTTCTTTTTGCCCCATCTCTTTAAGCTAGATTACACATCTTTAGCCGGGAGTATTTGCTATCAACACATGAATTACTTCTATTGATTGGTTTATCTTTTTCAGTTCGTTACTACCTACCAAAAACATATAAACCTTTTCAACACCCGAAAATCTATTTACTTGGGGCTCCACTACTTTTCCTTTCTCAATTCACACTCCTAAACATCTTAATTTCTCAACTACAGTGCTTAGGAGTTTTGGATGAAATTGCGGGCAATTGAAAGAAAAGGAATAAGCTATACATGAGGCTACCAAAGAATAGGCTAAAGGATCAACAGGGATGTCTAAGGTTATGCACAAGGATAGATCAAGAGGGTATAAAACATGGCTATCAAAGAAATGCCTATATCATCTCCTAAACTCAATATTCATTATTTCGCTTTGCAAACACACAGGGCAAGTTCTAAACACCAAGATGCAATCATGGAATAACAAAATCCTTGCTCACACATGGCACTTGCTTAAATCAAGTAGGCTACCTATAGACTCTCAAACAAGCAATCATATGAATTCACATTTAAGCCAACATCACACAAGAGTCAGATGAAAGAGCCTAGGTGTCTCATAGTATTCATTCAATTTTTCTAAATCATGCCATAGAATTCAACACCAACTTACAATAAGTAGTCATGTATAGCACCTAGCAAGAGCATCTACTCCTAAAAATAAAAAAATTAAATTTACTCCTAAAAATCAAAAAGGATACTGGGTTCAAAAGGCTTCCCCCCGAAAAAAAAACAAAAAGAAAAACCGAGGGGTGGGTGAAGTGTGCTTCTACTAAACAGACAAAAACACAAAACAAAACAAACAAAGACGAATCTTTTTGTAATTTTTTCAATTTAATAAAAAATAAGACAAAAATAAGACTAGATATCCTATAGCGCACTTCACCCTAACAAAATTGGAAGATTTCCCACCCCACACTTAAAACCACACTTTGTCCCCAAAGTATAAATTAAAATCAAGGATATAAGTATGCCCTGAGGCCTTTAGTCCTAGCTAGTAGCATCGAATTCATCAGAGGGGTCCGGAGGACCCACACTTAGTGTCTTCATGCTCCTAGGCTTAGATCTCAGGTACTCAGACTTCCCTTCAACCTGTTGACACACAGAAAAATCACACAAAAAGTGATACTAAAGAAAAAATAAAAAGAATAAAAATACTACCTCAACTTGGGTTGCCTCCCAAGCAGCGCCTGATTTATCATCACGGCACGACCCAGATTACAACTCTCAGTCCCATTCTCTCATCCTCTTACTCCTGCTTGGGTCCCATCTTCTTCTTCTTTTCAGACCTTTTGGGTTCTCATGCTCGAGGTCTGGGGCCTTTCTCACATTCACCTTCTCAGAATTTCATTTAGGTCTCTCATGTTCAGGCTCTTTTGGCAGTTTTGGCAGCTCTATGAGAGTGTTCGAAAAGGTAATCAGAGGTACGCTCGTCTCCACCCCACACTCATCTACTTCTATAGTTGTGATCATGCATAGATCCTCGTAGTGCGAGGGTGTGTTGAGTGTTGTGTATACTCTGAAGGTCACCTCTTCATCATTCAACCACATCTTGAGCGTGTCTTATCTTACATCAATCAGTGCTCCACTGATAGCCAAGAATGGACGTCCTAATATGATTGGTACCCTTTCATCTGCCTCATAGTCAAGAACAATAAAGTCAGTAGGAATAATGAACTTTCCAACCTTGATTAGAACATCCTCTATGATTCCTTCGGGAACCACTCTGGTTCTGTCCGCCATCTGTAGCAAAACTGAGGAAGGTCGTGGCGTCCCCAACCCAAGAGTTTTAAACAATGATAAGGGCATCAAATTGATGCTTGCCCTCAAATCACTCAAAGCCTGGACCACATCACCTTCACCAATTTGTATAGGGAGGGTGAAATTCCCAGGGTCCTTAAGCTTTTTGGGCATCTTGCTCATGACCACAAAACTTCACTCTTCAGTAAGTGCCATAGTCTCAATGTTCGCCAACTTCCACTTGTTTGCCAACACATCTTTCAAGTATTTTGCATACTTAGGCATACCCTGCAAAACATCTAACAAAGGAAGGTTAATATGAAGTTATCTGAACGTGTCAAAGAACTTCTTAAAACAGGCATCCTTTGTTGCTTTCTTAAGCCTCTGTGGGAATAGTGGTGGTGGTCTATTATGAGGCTGCTCAATTGGCTTCTTATTAGGGTACTCAGACTTCCCCTTTTTATTAGCTTCTTTCAACTCAGCATGCTTCTCTATCTGCTTGGGAGTGATCAACTCTTCTTGCACCTCATGATATTTTTTGGAGGTGCAACAATCAAATCTTTCCCTCTCCTCAAGGTGATTTCCATAACTTACTTTGGCTTTTCTGTATCACTAGGCAAACCCCCTTGAGGTCTTGTATTCTGTACCTGAGCTAGCTGTCCCATTTGCACTTCTAATGTCTTCGTGGCCAATTGCTGATTTTTAATGTCAGCAACCATCTTTGCTTGCTCAGTAGCGATCTGTTCTTGATTGGCCATGATTTTCTTCTGCATGTCCTCAATATTGCTGGCATGAGGGTGTTCTACGTACCTTGATGTTGAGCATGATTACTGTCCCAAGAGTAGTTGGGCTAACCCTGCCAATTTTGGTTATAGGCATTACCATAGTTTAAATTTTCTTTCTGTGCATTGCCTACGAAATTTACTGACTCTGGATTCGCTCCACATAAGTCTGCTGAATGAACACTCAGACCACAAGTTTCACACCAAGTCTGGACTTGCTTAACTGCATTAACTTGAGCCTGCGGTTGAGTCGCACTCAACTTGTTGAACTGCGCCATCATCTGAGTCTGAAAATTGGCCAACTATGCAGCTAATTCGTTGACACTATCTAGCTCAATCATACCTACCACCTTCTTCACCGTATTCCTAGACATGTAACCATTCCACTCTTGATTACCTTGTGCAATATGGTTAAGGAGAGTATAAAACTCATCATAAGTTTTCTCCAAAGCTTGACCACCTGCCGCTGAATCTAGCAAAATCTTTGTATTATGGTAAAGACTTTCTACAAAAGTGTGAGCCAGTACCTCATTCATCTGCTGGTGATATGGGCAATCCCATAGAAGAGACTTGAATCTCTCCTATACATGATAGAGATTATCGTTTGGTTTCTACTTGAAGCTTAGAATCTCACTCCTCAACTTTGCAATTTTTCCTGATGGGAAGAATCGGATGAGGAATGTTTTTGCTAAATCATCCCATGTTGTGATCGAATTTGAAGGTTCTGCCTTTAACAATTTATTTGCTTCTCCAAATAGTGAGAATGGAAAAAGCGTGAACCTCACGTAGTCTATAGAGACTCCTTCGGGAATGAATGTGTCACTGATCTCCAAAAAGTTTTGGAGATGAACCTGTGGATCCTCATGTGACTTTCCTGTAAATTGCCCGCTTGTGTGCAACAATTGCACTATATTCTATTTCAGTTCAAATCTGCCCCTGCGGCTGGCTTCTGAATCCAGGAGGTCACATTGGTTGCGAGTGGGATTGCCACTTTGTGAACTATCCTATGAGTTGGTGGTGGTTCCTCCGCCATAATTGTAGGAACATTCTCAGCCGGTTGAACTTGCTGGTATTGATTATGAAGTGTTGTTTCTCTCAACGCTTGGTGCAAGTGTTGCTCAGGTTCAGGAAGTGGGTCTACAAGTTCCTTATCTCTTGCCAGCTTGATCATGTTTAGAATCTGTACCTGCAAGTTCCGTAGCTAAGATCAAGTTGTTAGCACTTATAAAACAAAATAGTAAAAACAAAAATCAGACGATTGCTAATTTTAAAGTCCCCGGCAACAGCGCCAAAAACTTGTTCGCTCCCTAGCGCACATGCAAGTGTATGTGGTCATGCAAGTAATAAAGTGGCTTTTGCGAGCCAAATGTCGATCCCACAGGGACTTGGTGTTTAGAAAACAATCTAATCTCAATTATTACTTATTGTAGTTAAACAAGTGTGATTCGTTACAAAGAGTTTGAGCTTTGTTTCTATAACTAAATACTATAAGTAAACACTATATGAAATTCGGATTGTGAAAAATATATGGAGAGATCCAGGGTTGAGACATTTACTTCACATTCATGCCTAACTATGGTTTCTAGCCGATATTGGTGTTTATCGTGATTGTTGATCTACAGGGTTGATATTATAACCTAGGAATGGTCATCCTCTAAGTCATCTAGCCAAATTAATCTCACAACTACATTGTTGAGTGGGGATGTGAGTCTTTAACTTGGATGCATTAAACTATCTTCCCGTTTCATCAACCAAGTGGGGCGTTTAGGTATAGCGCTATTCTAACCGTAAATCAGCCTTCACAATTAATATCTTATAGTTAAAAACATGATCCACACTCCCTACATTCTTCATTCTGTCCCTAAACTCCTGTGGTCAATTCGTTTTGAGACTTAGATTTATCCTAAAGTTCATGACGCTTTAGAATAGTAAAACAAGAACTCAAGAACAATCACATGACTTGATAAGCAAATGAATCAACTATAAAACCATAATTAAGCAATCATGTTGTAGTCTCAACCCTAGAAAGAGGATGTTTATCCACTCATAGTCTTACAAAGAATCACCATATATGAGTTCATAAAGTAAAACTACAAGAACGAAAAGTTAAAGAACAAAGAACCCTAGTTTGAGCTCCTTGATGCCTCCTTTGCTCTCCAATTCGTGTTGTCTTCCAAAGATGTGTGTAGATGTGGCTAAGTACTCCTTATATAGTGTTTTAGGTCTTCCATAGGATGTCCCATAATAATCATATGCATTTACAACCTTGCCCACAACTTAAACCAAGTTAAAACCCGACAGGAACAACTAGCGTGACACCCTGGCCATCGCGGAGCCTAAGCTACATGTCACACCTCTTGTAGTGGAGTCTGAGCTCCGTCTCACCACCATAACGTGGAATCCCATTGTAATTTGGCCATTTTTCTGATGTCTCACTTCCATGCCACGCCCATTAAATGGAGCTTAGCCTCCGTTGCACGGAGGTGTTTCTTGGCTGTCCATTTTCGCTCCAAACGAACTCTTTCCACCTTGTTTTGTGTCACAATGGTTTGTAGCATGTTTGTAGGCTTCAACTAGCTCTCATATATCCTCCAAAGTTCTCCTACAACAGCTTACAAGACACATAAGTCCACACAACACAATAAACCTAGAATAGGTGTAGCTCAAGCTAGCAAAGCTAGTTTCCTCGTCTAAACTCTATTTGCTTCTTTTAGCTTATTTATTTGTTCCAAATGTAACCTAAACACTATAGACATGTATTTTAGCCAAAAATTATACCCTTTACACTCTACATACCTCAATAGTACATATCCTCAAAACAAAGCTAAACGCATGTAGATAAAGACACTTAGGTGTATAAATATGCCTAAGATCATAAGTATATGATCATGAACGCATCAATAAATTCTTATTTATTACTTATAACTATGAGTAGCTAAATCCACAACTAGGGTTGTGAGAACCATGAAGTATTAATGAAGTAGGTAAAGTACTTGGTGGTTCTAGGGCGGTGTTTATGTATGTATTGTTCTTCCCTTTGCTTTCAATGCTTTTTAACGGTTAGAACTAGCCTTATTCTTACTTTCCAGACCAAAGAGGTAACGAATGGGAAAAAGGTTGTTCACAACAGAGATTTGAGGCTACCAACCCTCATCTAATAGCTTGACCTTGTCTGGGAATAGCTAATTTGGGATCAAGGGTAAGGGTTAGTAAAGCATACACCCGTAGTTGGACCAAGGTGTGTGGTGAAATTCATCTATCTAGGGGACAAACCATTTAGGTGAACCTTACTTATGGATCTTTCATGCTAAGCACCAAGCTAGTTTACTAAGTACAACGCCTTATTAAGTTATGATATCATGGGGAACACTACCCTAGTCACTCCCCTCATTGATTACAACTCTTAAAAATATTTCTTGTTACTTGTTTGAATTTGAATTACAATTTCTACTTATTACTTAAAACTTCCCTTTGTAGAGAAATAAGCGGCTAAGAGCGCGAGTAAACATAATTGACCCTAGTCCTTCCATATTCCCTGTGGGATCGACCCTAACCTTGGTTAGGTTCTATATTTGAACAACAACTGCTTTGTACTTCTATTTGGAGGTGTAATTTGGGCGTATCAAATTTTGGCGTCATTGCCCGAGAATACCGTTTAGGATTAAGAGAAATTGTGTTTATTTCACTATTAGTCCTTATTTCCTGATTTTACTTTTTCTATTTTTTTTGTTTTGCTCCAGGTTGCACACTTGTGCATGCCCAATACAAGGAGTCAAGGCAATCTCTTAATACCTTACGATCCGGAACTCCAACAAACTTTGAGAAACATGGCTAAAAAGGGAGTTTATAAGACACCTGAACAGGCCACAACTCGTATGTTTGCCGAAGAAGAGGAGAAGCAAGCAAAAGAAGATGCTCAAATTGCTGAAGATGCTCGAATTGCCGCATACCTTGCCGCCCAAAATGTGGCAGCTGAGCAAGCAAGGAAAGCACGGTAATAAGCTGCTCATCAAGTCAGACTCGATGCTCAAGATGTGAGACACGATGCAGCCAGACAAACTTTTCCTAGCGATTCTATCGCACCAAGAGTTAATAGAGGCAGACAGATTCAGCAACTGATCTTAGGCATAATTACACACCTAAGTGTCATTATCTATGCGCGTTTAGCTTAGTTTTAAGAATAACTTGGTGTGATATTGAGGTATATATTGTGTATGTGTGTATTTGTCTGCTAAATTATATGTTTAAAATGTTTAAGGTGCATTTGGAACATGTCAAGAGTCAAAATGATCAAATTGAGTTTAGACGAGAAAACTAGCCTTTCTAGCTTGAGCTATGCATATTCTAGTGTACTTTGATGAGCTCGAGTATGTTGTATGGACTAATGTGTATTATGAATTATTGAAGGAGACCATTGGAGGATATATGGAAGCTAAATTAAGACTACTAATAATCCACAAAAAGTTTGGAATAAAGGAACAAGTGTACAAGGAGAAGAGAGCAACAAGTGGACGAACCTTCACGGTTGGAGGGGGCCATGCGCCGCATCCCTCAAGGCTGAGGTGGAGGCCATGGATTGCGACCTCCAATTCTGAGATGGAGTCTCATCCTTGCACACCCCATTGCATAGGTCCACTGGTTTGTCCACGCGGCCAGCCACGCGACGCGAACCTCCCCCCCTAAAACGTCCAAAATCAAGTTTTAACTTGGTTTAAGTTGAGGGCAAAGTTGTAAATGTATATGATTATTATGGTACAGCCTATGGACGACCTAAAACACTATAAAAGGAGTAATTATCCATATTTACATACATCTTTGGAAGAATACACGAATTGTAGAGCAAAGGAGACATCAAGGAGCTCAAACTAGGGTTCTTTGTTCTTTAACTTTTCTTTCTTGTAGTTTTACTTTATGAATTCATCAATGGTGATTCTTTGTATGACTATGATTGTCTAAAAACCCTCATTCTAGGGTTGAGGCTACACCATGATTTCTTAATTATGGTTTTATAGTTGGTTCATTTGTTTATCAAGTCATGTGACTGTTCTTGCATTCTTATTTTTCTATTCTAAAGCGTTATGAACTTTAGGATAAATCTAAGTCTCAAAAGGAATTGACCATAGGAGTTGAGAGATAGAATGAAGAAATTAGGGAGTGTGGATCATATCTTTTATTATTAGTTATCAATTGTAAAGGATGATATGCGCTTAGGATAGCGATATACCTAAATGCCTCACTTTATTAATAAAATGGAAAGATAGTTGAATGCGTCCAAATTAAAGACTCACATCCCCACTCAACGATGTAGTTGTGAATTAATTTGGGTAGATGACTTAGAAGATGACCATTCCCAGGTTATAATATCAACCCCGTAGATCAACGATCACGATAAACACCAACATCGACTATAAATCATAGTTAAGCATGAATATGTAGTGAATGCCTCAACCCTGGATCTCTCCATATTTGTTTTCAATCCAAATTTCATATTGTTGTTATTTCTAGAATTTAGTTTATAAAAACAAAGCTCAAACTCTTGGTTATAAATCGAACATGCTTAATTTCTATAGTAATAATTAAGTTTGATCATTTGGTAAGCACCAAGTCCCTGCGGAATTAATATTCAGCTCGCAAGTGCCACTTTATTACTTGCACGACAATGTTCTCTTGCGTGTGCGCTAGGAAGCAACAAGTTTTTGGTGCTGTTGTCAGGGACTTGAATATTAGCAACATTCTCATTTTTGTTTTTACTATTTCATTTGATAAGTGCTAAAAATTTGGTCTTAGCTATCAATTTGTATGTGCAAGTTTTAATATTGAGCAAGTTGGCATAGGAGAGGGAATTGGTTGACCAACATCCAAACCTGAGCAACACTTGCACCAATTGCAAAGAGAAGCAGCACTTCTCGATCCAATCCTTCAAGTCAATAAGGCGAGACCATTCCTATAATCATGGCGGAGGAACAACCACCAGATCGTAGGACAGTGTGCAAAGTGGCAGTCCTACTATTAACTAATGTGACCTTATGCATTCATAAGACAGTCGTAGGAGGAAGATTGAACTGAAACAGAATATGGTGTAATTGTTGCACACAAGCGGGCAATTCACAGGCTTGTCCCATGAGGATCCACAGGTTCATCTTCAGAATTTTTTGGATATTAGTGACACATTCATTCCCGCAGGAGTCTTCACAGACTATGTGAGGGTCACACTTTTCCCATTCTCAATATTGAGAGAAGCAAAGAAATGGTTGAGGGAAGAACCTTCAAATTCAATCACTACTTGGGATGATCTAGCAAAGAAGTTCCTTATTCGATTCTTTCGATCGGGCAAAACCACAAAGCTGAGGAATGAAATAATGAGTTTTAAGAAAAAGCCAGATGAGAATCTCGATCATGCATAGGAGAGATTAAAGTCTCTTCTAAGAGATTGCCCACACCACCAGCAGACTAATAATGTATTAGCTCACACCTTTGTTGAAAACCTTGACCACAATACAAAGATTTTGCTAGATTCTACAGTAGGTGGTCAACCTTTGGAGAAAACCTATGATGAACTATATACTCTCCTCAATCGTATTGCACAAGTCAATCCAGAGTGAAATGATGACATGTACAAAAATACGGTGAAGAACTCTATAGGTATGATTGAGGTAGATAGTGTCACGGCATTAGCAGCACAGTTGGCTAGTTTTCAGACCCAGATGATGGCTTAGTTCAACAAGTTGAGTGTGACTCAACGTCAAGCTCAGGTTAATGCAGTGCACCAAGTTCAAACTTAGTGCAAAACCTGTGGTCTAAGTGGTCATTCAACAGACTTATGTGGAGTGAATCCAGAGTCGCTAAACTTTGTAGGCAATGCATAGAAAGGCAATCAAAACTTTGGTAATGCCTACAATCGGAATTGGAAAAGTCAGCCGAACTAATCTTGGGGCAGTAATAAGGCTCAACCACAACAAGTTCAAAAGCAGCAAGGTATGAAGAACAATACTCAGGCCAGCAATATTGAGGAGATATTGAAGAAGATCATGGCTAATCAAGCACCGATTGCTGTTGATCAAGCACAGATGGCTGCTGACATAAAAAATCAGTTGTTAGCCACAAAGACACTAGAGAGTCAGTTGGGTCAGCTAGCTCAGGCAAAAAATACACTACCCCAAAGTGGTTTTCCTAGTGACACAGAAGCTCCAAAGCAAGTAATGGCAATCACCTTGATAAATGGGACAGATTTATTGACGTACCTCCAAAGAAAAATTATGAGGTGCAAGAAGAGATGATCCTTCCAATAAGACAGAAAATAAGGCTGCAAAAGAAGCTGACAAAAAGGGGAAGTCTGAGTACCCTAATGGAAAGACAATTGAGTAGCCTCAAAATAGACCACCACCACCCTTCCTACAAAATCTTAAGAAAGAAAAAGAAGATGCCTATTTAAAAAAGTTCTTTGACACGTTCATAGAACTTCACATTAACCTACCTTTGTTAGATATTTTGCAAGGAATGCCCAAGTATGCTAAGTACTTGAAAGATGTGGTGGTTGACATTGATACTGTGGCACTTACTAAAATATGCAGTTCAGTGGTTATGAGAAAGATGCCCAAAAAGCTCAAGGATCCTGGGAGCTTCACCCTCCCTATACAAATTGGTTAAAGTGGTATTGTTGAAGCCTTGAGTGACTTGGGGGCAAGCATCAATCTGATGCCCTTTTCATTAGTTAAGACTCTTGGGTTGGTGAAGCCAAGGCCTTTCTCAGTTGTGCTACAGATGGCGGACAGAACCAGTGTAGTCCCCGAAGGAATCATTGAGGATGTTTTAATCAAGGTTGGTAAGTTCATTATTCCTACTGACTTTATTATTCTTGATTATGATATAGATGAAAGGGTACCAATTATATTGGGAAATCTATTATTGGCTACCAATGGAGCACTGATTGATATGAGAGAGGGAATGCTCAAGATGAGACTGAATGATGAAAAGGTGGTCTTCAGAGTGTACACAACACTCAACACACCCTCACACTAAAAAAACCTATGCATGATCACAACGATAGAAGTGGATGAGTGTAGGGTGGAGAAGAGAGTACCTCTAATTACCTCTTCGGACTCTCTCATAGAGCTGTCCAAATTGCTAAAAGAGCTTGAACCTGAAGGACCTGAACAAAATTCTAAGAAAGTGGTGCAACAAAGGCCCCAGACCTCGAGTGTGAGCACAAGAGGGGTTAGAAAAGAATGAGAAGATGGGCCCTAATTAGGAGGAAGAGGATGAGAGAATGGGAATAAAGGTTATGATGTGAGTCATGCTGCGACAATAAATCAACCGCTGCTCGTGAGGCAATCCAAGTTAAGGTAGTATTCTTATTCTTTTTTGTTTTTTTTAGTATCGCCTTTGGTGTTTTCTTGGGTTGTGTCGACAGGTTGAAGGGAAGTATGAGTACCTAAGATATCATCTAGGGAGCATGGAAAACACTAATTGTGGGATCCTCCGGACACCCAAGATAAACTTGATGCTACTAGCAAGGCCTAGAGGCCTCAGGGAGTATTTCTAACTTTACGTTTAATTTATACTTTGGGGACAAAGTATGATTTTAAGTATGGTGTGGGAATCTTCCAAATTTGTTTAGGGTGAAGTGCGCTACAGGATTTTTATTTTTATTTATTTTCAAGTTGTTGATTAAATTGAAAAAAGTAAAAAAAGATTTTTTGTCTTTGTTTGTTTTTAGTTTTTGTGTTTGGTTTGTTTAGTAGAAGCCACTTCACCCACCGCTCGGATTTTCTTTTTGGTTCTTTTTCGGGGGGAAGCCCTTTGATACTAGTATACTTTTTTATTTTTAGGAGTAAATTTAAAATTTTTGTCTTTAAGAATAAATAGAGATGCTCTTTATAGGTTACTTGAGGCAAGTTGGTATTGAATTCTATGGAATGATCTGAAAAGTTGAATGACTACTGTGAGACACCTAGGCTATTTTATCTGACTCTTGTGTGACTTTGGCTTAAATGTGAATTCTTGCAATTGCTTGGTTGAGAGTCTATAAGTACCCTGCTTGATTTGAACATATGCCATGTGTGAAGTGAGGTTTTTGCATTTTGGTGTCTAGAACTTTCCCCGTGTGTTTGCAAAGCGAAATAAAAAATGTTGAGTTTAGGAGATGATATAGGAATTTCTTTGATAGCCATGTTTTACACCCTCTTTATCTACCCTTTGCGCATGACCTTAGCTAGCCCCGTTGAACCTTTAGCCTATTCTTTGGTAGCCTCATGTATAGCTTTTCCATACCTTTTAATTTCCCGCTATTTGATCCAAAGCTCAAAAGTGCTTTAGTAGAGAAATTAAGATATTAAGGAGTGCAAAATTGAAGAAGGAAAAAGTGAAGTTGAAGCCCCAAGGAAATAGCTTTTGGTGTTTTGAAAAGTTTTATGTGTTGTTGGTAGGGAGTAATGTAATGAAATGAAAAATTGATCAAAAGAAAACTTAATCAAGTATTGATAGCAAATACTCCCTGCTAAAGATGTGTAAGCTAGCTTAAAAAGATGGGGCAAAACAAAAGGGCGTTGGGAATATAATATTAGTGTAATAATAGTTTAGTTGGAGATGAGTCTAATGAAAAGTGCGATGTATTAAAGCGCTTAGGGAAGATAGTCACTATTCTTGACCAAATAGTTCCTACACGTCCCTTAGCCTACATTACAATCCTAAAAGTCCTACTTGATCTTGAGGTTCATGTGATGACCCTTCCGGTCATCTTCACGTTTACATATTTGTTTCACTGTTAGAGATTTTCTATAGCGGCCCCAAGTCATTTATGGCTTGCTGGGACCAGTGGTTTGGTGCCCTGGCCGTTCATTTGGTCATTTTGACCGTTTACTAGTTTTAGAGCTTAAACTTAGTAAATCATTGACTTTATTCAACATTCTTAGCTAACGTGCTAGGAATTGAATTCTGACAGTTCCGTTAGCTCCAGAGCGATGCGTTTGGTCTAGTTGGACCTTTAGATTAGGCCTGAGAACTTCCGATGTGGGTCTGGTTGTGTTTTCTCTATTTTTAGTCCATTTGGAGTTGAAAGTGTAACTTTGGGTGACTTTCAGTGATCGAGGTGTCAGATTCAAAATCAGATAATTCCATCAGCTCCAAAATGGTGAGTTTGAGCTAGGAAGGTGTTTGGTCGATGTCTGGAAGCTTTCAGATTCATTTCGACTTAGTTTCTGAGTTTTAGCCAAGTTGAACTTGAAAGTTTGACTTTGGTCAACATTTGGAGAAGACGGCCTCGGATGGAAATTCTTACAGCGCTGTTAGCTCTAGAATGTCAACTTTGGGCTACGGAGACCTTTGGTTTGGGTCCCGAGGCCCTCGGGCTTGTTTTAGGCCTCAGTGTTCTATTTTGGAAAGCTAGGCTTAAGTTTTTCTTGGGCGTGGTCCCACTTTTCACGCTATCGACCTCCGTTGAGGTTTTTGCCCTTTCCGTTGAGTGTTGAATGCCATTTTCAGTTGAATAGCTCTATTTGTTTGCGTTCACAGGATCTCGGGTGCTTCTCGAAGGTCAAATCGTGCATTTTAAACTTAGCTGGTTTTCTATTCTTGGCTGAACTTGTTGTACCTGTTGGGTCCACATTTGTGGACATTTGACCGCAATTTTGGTCACCACATTTGTGATGTTTGGATGGGAGGTAGGTTCCGCAATTTCGGTGCTTGGCTGCATTTGCGGCTACCGCATTTGCGGTGATTTCTTGCAATTGCAGAGGCACGGGGGTTTAGTGACCTCCACAATTGTTATCGAATTTCCACAATTTTGGCCCCTTCTGGATGCTTTAAGTTGCACTTTTCCCCTTCTTTTCCCCATTTCTCAACTCGTTTCCTCCATTGTTGACTACTCCAATCTCGTCTAAGCTATGTAGTTGGTCAATTCTGGGTGTTGGGGTGGTAATTCCTTGGCCTTGATTATTCCTCCATCTTAATTGGTAAGTTTTATTCACTTTAATCCGTCAAATTATCTCTTTGATCCCTTGTTTGTTCCTTGTGTTGGCTAGCTGGTTTGAGCCAAATCCCTTGGCCAAGTTCCCCTAAATTCCGAGCATGCACACAGGATGGTGATTTTTATGCTTCATTTCATTTCGGTTTCAGGTTGTGGGGCTCGCGGCCCACCGATAGCCCAAATTTCAAATCGACCTTTTCGGTAGTGATATGAGTATTGTTAGACTCGTTTTAACGTATTATTTATGTTTATGATTGTTTGATTTCCATTCGGGGTCTCTCGGAGTGCTTCAAGCTTGGACGTTGTTGTTCGGGCAGCTTGTCATCGGACGACAGGTAGGTTACGGCTTAACCCCCTAGACTTTGCATATATCGGGTAAAATTATACTAGTTGGCATCCTTGGGTTGGGCTACTAGGTTGGTACCACAGACCTAGACCGCTTTTTCATGATCCATTCCGTTCTTTCCTCCGTTATGTGTAACACTCTTGTTGACTGATATTATTACCCTCGTGGTCCTGTGAGGCCTTGTTGACTCTTGAACATAGTCGGTGGGATCATTGGGAATGTCCGTAAGTCCCAGACATAGAATTATCTTTCTAGGCTGGTTATGCTTGTTGAGTAGCTTCGTAGCCTGTGCAGGGCTGATAGGTTGATTGAGAGCTTCCGGGCAGCCATTTGTGATGATCATATTATTTCCATGCATATAAAGAGATTTTCTCAAATTTTTAATATGGTTTTGGCTAAGGGCCCACTGGGACTGTTTTCTTAAACTTGCATGTCCCCGGGGGCCCATTTTGATGAAATTGGGTTTGCAAAATGATTGAACTTGATACGTGGATCATCTTGAGGTGAAAAAGATTTAAAACGTGGCTTTATTCATGATTTTACTACTATTTCTAGACTCGACTGGGTCGGAGTGCTAGCAGAGCTTTCTTACCGATTTGAAATGTTATTAAACTCAGCTAGGCTGAGCATTTGAGATGTTTTACTACTGTGTTAGTCCCGGTTGTACCCGGGTACCCGTGGGAGGGTTTTGAGACATCACTTTACTGATTTAGTCCTAGACAGGGTCTAGGCATGCATTTTTGAGATCTTAGCCACTGGCTTGAGCCCGGACTCGATTTCGGAGGACATATTGATTTCGAGTTGTAGCATGGGGTCTGGGACCTCCATGGACCTTGCCGCTCCGGGCCAGGGGCTTTGGGCCGCGTGTGCCAGTGGAAAGGGTATACGATGGAGTAGAGGTATACTGGGGATGAGTCCTTCCATGGAACCTGCCTGCTGGGCCCGATCGGCACCGGAGGAGGTACATACAGAGGTTCTATTTCACTTTGAGGTTATCATGCATCATATCATTCATTGTTTGAGATACCACCTTTGTTTACTATTTGCAGATTATATGCTCTGGTAGTATGGGATGCCGGAGTGTTTTTTTTCACTTGATTGCATTTCTCGGTTGTATGGGCGACCAAGGGACTGTAGGTAGACTCTCCTTACTTAATTTTCATTTTGTTCTCTACTATGGTTATAAGTGTGGAATTGGACTTTCTAGACTGTTACTTATGGCTTTGAGACCTAGCATGGTTTGGGTGCTTATTCATTTTGTTATAGAGCATGTCTACCTTATTCTTCCCTCCTATTCTATTTACTTGAGGGTACTGGTATACCGTCCCCTACTAGAACTTGTCTATATATATGTTATTTTTGCGAGAATCCCAGCTGCATCGTTCTCTATTTCATTTGTGGTTGCCATGTATATATTCTATGTGCTAGCCTTGTTTGTTGTTTTCTGTTGTCTTCCCTCTGGGATAGTTCCTGTGTACCTTATCATTGATTTATGTGACTGTTTTTTCCTGCTCTGCCTGCTGCTGTTCTTTTACTTTATATGTGCCCAGTTGGCCTATGATACCTTCTAGGTACCTCATGCTTTGCATTTGGTGCTCACCTTACCTCCCTACATCTTCTGGTGCAGATCCTAGTGTGGGCCATCGCCGTTAGAGCATTGGAGACTCGTGCAGCAACTGCTTTTGGATCGTCCAGGCTGAGGGTGAGATCTTGGCGTTCGGATCTTGGCTTAGTTTATCTTTTGTATATTCTGCACTCTGTTACTATTCGGAGACAACTTAAGTATATATCTTTTTTGGATCTTTTGTACTCCTTTAGTAGTTCGGCTCTTATACACGATGATACCAGGTTTTGGGATGGTTTAGCTTACGCTTTGCATTTATATTACTTCGGTTATCCTGTCTATTTATCTTGTTCCCTTGCTTTCGCTCTTTTATTTTTTCTTTCGCCTAAACTATTAGAAAGTAACCTATTACTAACTGTTCCAGGCTATGGGCATTGGTTCGCCTACTGAGGGGGTTGTAGGTGCCACCATGACCGAGAAATCGGGTTGTGACAGCTTGGTATCAGAGACCTAAGTTCACCGGTGTCATCGGTATAGGAGCCAATGTCTAGTAGAGTCCTGCGGATCAGGGCGAAGATGTCCGTACTCAATCTTTGGGAGGCTATAATGACATCATAGGGAAATGTACTTTCTTGCTTCTTTGTCGTGCGTGGTATCCTTGAAAGTTCCTGAAAATCTCACTTGTTTTGGTTCACTCTTCCGCAGATGGTTCGTACGAGATCGTCAGCTTCAGGCGGTGGAGAGCCTTCTACCACTGCACCTTTGACTCCAGCTAGGGGATGGGGTGGTCGCAAGGGCAAGGCTAGAGGTCATCCTAGAGCAGCGATATCTGCTAGGGCCTCTGGAATTGATATAGAGCAAGAGTATGACTGCGAGCCAGAGTTAGCTCCAGAGCATCAACATGTGGACCCGGGGATGGCCTAGGTACCACCAGCTCTGGTGACAGTTCCAGCATTGGTTTCTATTCCAGCTTCAGCCCCATCTCAGTCTTCGAATATTCGGGGTTTACTTGTTCAACTCTTAGGTATGATAGGGGAGCGTTCTTCTGAGGCAGCGCAGAAATCCGCTCAGGGGGCAGCCCTAGGGGTTCAGTGTTCAGGAGCGCAGCCTGTTATTGCAGCTTCCTGTGATGAGGTTGTTCTAGTCCCATTGGTTTCCCAGCCTCTTACTCCTTGCCCCGCTATGACAGATGGGGAGCAGAAGGACTTGGTTCGGTTTCTGAGATTGGCACCGCCGAGATTTGCTGGTACGCCGGGTTAGGACCCCCATGACTTTATCACCACCTGTGAGGAGATGTTGCATCATTTGGGCTTATTAGAGACTCACGGAGTTTGCTATACTTCATATCAGCTAGAGGGTCTAGCAAAGTTATAGTGGAGAGCACAAGTTGCTTGCAGGCCTTCTACGTCACCTTTCTTGACCTGGTATGAGTTTTATGAGGCCTTCATGGACAAGTTCTTACAACAAAGCGACCGGGAGCATAGGAGGGAGGAGTTCACTAGACTTTTCGAGGATTCTTTAACTGCTTGGAGTACGAGACCCGTTTCCATCAGCTTGCTCCAGTTGGGGCCATGATTATGTGTACTGAGGTGGACAAGATTCGTAGATTTGTTTGGGGACTGCGGAGAGAGTTCAGAGAGCCTACAAAGATACTAGTTTCTAGCGGTCGATCATTTCAAGCCATTAGTGACTATGCCCATACAGTTGAGGATTCGCGTCGTCATGACACTGGGGCCAGAGATAAAAGGCCTCGACATTAGGGTGGCTACAGTGGTTCTAGGAATGGTGGTAGAGGTTCCGGCCAGTGGGGCCGAAGTTATCAGCCACAGCAGTATTAGGGTCAATCCAGTCGACCAGTCCAGGCTTAACTCCAGGCTTCACTCCAGGCTTTGGGGTCTCAGTTTGAGAAGGGTCAGGGTAGCCTTCAGGGTTAGAGCGGTCAGTCTTCAAGGGGTGCATCTTTCGGGGCATCAGTCTATGGTGGCCATTCGAGTTCGGCTTGTTCGTTCTAACCAGGTAGGTCGTCAGGGGCTTGTTACACTTGAGGTGTGGTTGATCACTTTTCTAGGGATTTCCCTCAGCAGGGTACAGTTCAGCCAGCCGAGCTATTGCGAGCAGTCCAGCCTCTTGCTAGAGGGGGTAGTGGTTAGTCTAGGGGTGGTGCCCTATGTGGTAGAGCAAGTGCTAGGGATGGTGATCGGGTAGGTGGAGGTCGTCGTCAATTCTATGCGGTCCCTGGGAGACTGGAGGCGGAGGCCTCGAATGCTGTGATCATAGGTACGATTTCTGTAGGTCGTCAGCCAGCTTATTCTTTGTTTGATCCTTGATCCACTTGTTCATATATATATCTGTCTACTTTCTGCCTTGTTTGGGGTTGTCTAGTGAGCCATTGTATGTGCCTATTTCTGTTTTGACCCCAGTAGAAGATTCTTTAGTAGATACTCGGATTGTGCGATCCTGTGTGATATTTGTCGATGATATGAATACTTGGGCTGATTTGATGATATGCTAGACTTTGATGTGATACTGGGCATGGACTGGTTATCCCCTCATCGTGCGGTTTTGGATTGCTATGCCAAGCCATCAGTCTGAGGATGGAAGGCTATGTTAAAAGTGAGTTGTGTACCCAACTCTTCATGTAACTCTCCCAGAACTTAAAAGTAAACTGCGTACCCCTGTATGAAATGATGGATAATGGTACCCCATGCAGTCTTACAATCTCATTAACATAGATCTTGGCCAACTGCTGTGAGTTGTAATCTACCCTGACCAGAATGAAATGAGCGGACTTGTTCAGCCTGTCAACAATGACCCAAATTGAGTCATACTTCCCCAATGTCTTGGGAAGACCCACCACGAAATCCATGGCTATTCTATCCCACTTCCACTCTGGAATTGGCATCCTCTGAAGTAGTCCTGCAGGTCTCTGATGTTCATATTTTACCTGCTGGCAGTTCTGACATTTGGACACAAAATCAACTATGTCCCCTTTCATCCCGGGCCACCAGTAATGCTGCCTCAAGTTCCTGTACATTTTGGTCACACCCGGATGAATCGAGTACCGTGAACCATGAGCTTCTGTCAGAATTTTTGGAATTATCTCATCAACCTGAGAAACACAAATGCTCTCCCTTAAATGAAATACACCACCAGAGTCTAACATGACATCTCTGGATTCCCCGGATATCACCTTACTCCACAACTTGCTCAGTTTTGGATCCTGAAAATGTTTTGCTTTGATTTCTTCTATGAAGGTGGCCTTGACCTCAATGCTGGCCAATAACCCACCTTGATCTGATACACCCAAGCGCATGAACTTGGCCTCCAGAGCCTGAATTTCCTTAGCTAGTGGTCATTTGGACACCCCTAAACAAGCCAAGCTACCCATACTAATAGTTTTCCGGCTCAATGCGTCTACTACCACATTAGCCTTACCCGGATGGTACTGAATGGTCACATCATAATCTTTCAATAACTCCATCCACCTTCTCTGCCTCAGATTCAAATACTTCTGAGTGAAAACATGTTGCAGACTGCGATGATCTGTGAATACTTCACACTTGACACCATAAAGATAGTGTCTCCAGATTTTCAAAGCAAATACCACCTCTGCCAACTCTAAGTCATGAGTCAGGTAATTCCTCTGAAGCACCTTCAACTTCAAAATGCATAGGCTATCACATTCCTATCCTGCATCAACATAGAACCAAAACCAGAATGTGAAGCATCACAGTAAACAATAAAGTCTTTACCTTCCACCGGCAAGGACAATATAGGAGTCGTGGTCAAAAGTGTCTTGAGCTTTTGCAAGCTTTCCTCGCACTTGTCGGACCACACAAATGGTACCCCTTCTGTGTCAGCCTGATCAGGTGAGTAGCAATAGAAGCAAAGTCCTTCACAAATCTCCGGTAATACCTCGCGAGCCCAACAAAACTTCTCACCCCTGCCACAGAGCTAGGCCGGACCCAACTCTTAACTGCCTCAATTTTCTGGGGATCCACCATCACCCCCTTTTCTGACACTACATGCCTCAAAACTTCCACAGAATTCAACCAAAACTCACACTTAGTGAATTTTGCATACATCTTTTGATGTCTCAAAATATCTAACACAATGCGAAGATGATTAGCATGCTCCTCCCTAGTTGTAGAGTAGATCAAAATATCATCAATAAACACGATCACAAAAGAATCCAAGTAGGACTTAAACACCCCACTCATCAAACTCATGAATGCTACCGGCGCATTGGTCAAACCAAATGACATTACGAGTTACTAGAAACTCGTAATGTCTATGCCGAGTTCAAAAGGCAGTTTTTGGAATATCCTCAGGCCTAATATTTCGCTGATGGTACCCCGACCTCTAGTTGAGTTTCAAAAACACCGATGCACCCTGAAGCTGGTCAAACAAGTCATCTATCCAGGGTAAAGGATACTTATTCTGGATGGTCACCTTGTTCAACTCTCTGTAATCTATGCACATCCGCATACTACCATCCTTCTTTTTCACAAACAAAACCGGAGCCCCCCAAGGTGAAGCACTGGGATGTATAAATCCCTTATCTAGGAGTTCCTGCAGCTGAGTCTTAAGTTTCCTTAACTCTGCCGGAGCCATTCTATACGGAGGAATAGAGATGGGAAGACTACCTGGCTCAAAATCAATACAAAAATCTATATCCCTATCCGGAAGCATACCATGCAAATCCGCTGGAAATACCTCTGCAAATTTGGACACCACTGGAACTGACTCAATAGAAGGGGACTCCATACTATCATCCCGGAGATGAGCCAAAAAGGCTAGACACCCCCTTCTCACTAGCTTCCTAGCCCGAACAAATGATATTATCTTAACTGGCTTAGGCCTGAATACACCTTCCCACTCTAATCTATCCTTCCCCAGAATTTCTAAAGTCACAGTTTTGGTGTTACAGTTCAACACATCATGATACCAAGATAGCCAGGTCATACCCAAGATAATATCAAAATCAGCCATATCTAGAATCACTAAATCTACCCAAGTACGTAGCCTAACAAATACCACAGAATAGTCGCGATACACATGAGTCACAATCACCGACTCTCCAACAGGGGTAGATACATGGATAGGGGAGTCAAGGATATCATAATGAAAATTCAGACCCAAAGCAAAACTAACAGACACATAGGAATATATATATCCTGGGTCAAATAATACTGAGGCCATTTTATCATAGACAAGAATAGTACCTATGATCACCGCATCTGAGGCTTCCGCCTCAGTACTTTATGGAAAAGCATAGCAATATGCCCGATCATCAATTCGAGCAACTTCCTAGGCTGGCTGCACCACACCCCTACCTGTGCCGCCGTTCCCTCGGTCTCCCCAGCCTCCCTGGAAATTACCTCGCCCACCCTGTGGATGACCCCTTGCATTACATCCTCTGCCTGCCGGAACCACTGCTCTAGTCTGCTGCTGACCCTGATTACCTGCCTGCCTATATGGACACTCCCTTTTAAAGTGTCCCAACTCACCACAATGGAAGCAACCACAGTCCAAAGTAGGCCTGCTAGCTAATGTATAAGATGCACCCTGGCCTCTAAGAGCTGAAGACTGAGCTCCCTGACGACCACCTGTAGTAGCTGGCAGAGCTGACTGAATAGGACGGCCCGAGTAAGCCTGCTGATGCTGACCCTGGAGTATGAACCACCAAAATTTCCCTCATTCCGGGGCCTTTTGGCTAAAGCCTTAGCTACCCCGCTTGCCTAACTCCCTCAATCATCTTCACATAGTCCACCACATTATTAAAACTCTCCCCTGAAGCAGTCATGTGCACTGTCAGTACCTGCAAATCACTATTCAGACCCTTAATAAACAACCGGACCTATTCCTCCTCGGAACCTAACATCTGTGTAGCAAAATGAGACAACGCATGAAACTTAGCCTCATAAGCTGAGACCGACATGCCACCCTGCTTCAAGTTTAGAAAATCATCCTTCTTCTGGTCCCTCAAATTACAGGGGATGTAGTTCTCTAGAAACAAGGCATGGAACTGCTCCCAAGTCAAAGGAGGTAAGATAGACGACCGACACTCAACATGAGACCTCCACCACTGCTTGGTATCACCTTGCAGCTGAAAAGTGACAAACTCCACCCCATGCAGACGGACAATACCCAGTTTATGCAACCTCTCATGGAAATCTAGGATGAACTCATAGGCTTCCTCCTGGTCTGTACCCTGAAACGTTGGAGGTTTCAGCTTAAGAAACTTAGTCAGCATTTCATGCTCATTACCTGTCATCACCGGGCCTAGCATTTGCCTGAAAATATTGTTTATGCCCGAAGCTGCATCTATCCTTGGTGTAGTAATAATTGCTGGCTGAGTATCCAAAGCCTGATTCGCATAAGCGGCGGGTATGGCTCCAGCACCAACCAACCCACTCAAAATATCCTACGCCTGCCTAAAAGCTTCTGGTGTCATATTGGGAAGGCCTGCACCCCCAACCGGTGCCACCTCCTCCTGAGCTCCTCCATCCTCTACCACTACTTCCTCCACATCCGCAGCCACAGGATCCTAAGGTGGGGGAGGGGTTACCTCACGTGCAGCAGTAGCAGCTCGAGCACCACCCCTGGTGGGTGCGGCTCCAGCTCATCCCCTGCCTCTTCCCCTACATATGCCTCGAATTGCCGGGCTCTCTGTTGGGACCGCTGGCCTTGCTCCATTATTTCTTGTAGTAATCATCTGCGGACAAAAGAGTGAATGAAGTTATATACCCATTCGTATCAGCAGATACCAATTGGAATCGAGTTATAGCACGAAGGAAAAGAAGGAAGATATTGTTTTTTCCTAAAGTCCCATAGCCTCTCGAAGAAAAGTACGGACGTCTTCGTACCATTCCGCAAGACTCTACTATACCTGTTTGGTACAACGAGATCAACGCACTTAGACTCTGATACCATCTTTTTCATGACCCAACCCATCATTAGTGGCACCCACCCAACCCCCGGATGAGCGAACCAATAGAGTTCCACCCTTGCCTAGACTAACAACCTAAAACCAGCAAGCATCAAAGTAAACTAGCAAATAGACTACTCAAACACTTATCATAAGTAATAAACTGCGGAAATTCCCACCTAGGAACTGAAAGTCATCGTACCAAACATCAATACCAAAACTAGAGTACGGGGATGCAACCCCAAACTAAAATAAGAATAGTTTTCAAGTTTGAACAAATGGACTAAAACTCTAAAGATAATCCTAAGGTAGCTCGAATCATTAGCTCACCCTTGATGATCAGAATCGTCGGTGCTAAATCTGAGGTCTCGTCTCAGCTACTGGAAGATTTCATGTACTCACCAAAAGAAAAACAAGTGCAGTATCAGTACACCACCACTGTATACTGGTAGGATCATCATCCATTATTCAAGAAAGCAGTATATAAATAGTACAAAAAATCCAGTAATAAGTATGGCAAACATGCAACAATATCACAGGCATCTCTAGACTACAGGTCTCTACCTAGCATTGTTACCGCATGAATCCATTTGTTGTAGTTCTATTCCACCAACAAGAATAATCATAACCACACCTTACCGTCTAGCCCAGACCCACCCTGGAATCCCCTCTAGACAACTACCACCAGAAGTGATTTACCCAGCCTAAACCAAGACCAATTCAACAGTCATACAACAGTTCCCGGCCACTTAAGGATCACCAACTAATAGCACCTTTCTATAATAACCCGGTTCACTCTAGGAACCAATATCACACATCATATTCACTAAAATAAACCCAGTCCTCTCACAGAACTAATATCAACCAATGCAATGCAATAGTCAATGAAATAATGCAGGATATAATAAAGTAAACCTGTACCAGACATAGTACCCATGCCAACCGAATGTTATACCCGTACGAGGCGTGGTACCCATGCCAACCATGTATTATACCTGTACCAGGCGTGATACTTGAGCCAACAGAATATCAACAACAATAGTCAATATAATGAATGCACACCCCTTGTAAAGCCAACAAGTAAAAACCATTCAAACATAGACTGTAAATCGAACTTAGACATTCCACACAATTCTCCTAAGCAATGTAAGGCACAAAATTACTTAGACAATGAGTACAATGAACATACACATTCGCAGAAATACGAAAGCCATCACCTACCTCGAATATTCCAAGCTATATTCAACCCGAGTTGTCCCGTGTTCCGGATTCCTCTCGCGTTCTTGGTCTAAAAACAACACATTATGCATAAAATTAACATACAGGAATGTACATTACTCTGATTATGCTAAATCCCCAAACCCCAGACCACCCATGATCATCCCACCCTTTTTTCGAGCTTTTCCACTGTTAATTCTCCCAGTCTTATCATTTTTTTACGAAAAAAATAGGAAATTAATCAGTCTATGATCATTTTAATGCACTTAAACCAACACCAAATAACATACATGTTTGGAACCCCCTTCTTCTCCGAATTCCATCATCCCTAGGTCATTCCAACCTTCTCCAAATTCCCTCCTAGCAATTCTACCACATAGAAAATGTAGTACAAAGTGTGGGGAACGAAAACCTTACCTTAGGAACAATTTTTGGCGGAGGAATGAAGAAAATCACCTAAATTCGCCCAACCCTTCTCCCAAAATGAACTTGTGAATTTATGATGTTTTGGGAGCTTTTTCTGCATTAAAAACCCGTCGGCCTGCTATAGCGGTCCCCACTCTGCTATAGCGCTCCCCGCTCTGCTATAGCAGTCCCTGCTCTGCTAAAGCGGTCCCGCTATAGCGGTCTTAAGTGAGTTGACCGCCTCTTGACCACCTCTATAGCGGTAATTTCTACCGCTATAGCGGTGGCTGCTATCGCACATGACAGTGCTTGTCATGGGCAGAAAGTTCGTAAATGTGCCACTTTTGGCCATTTCACAACACACTTGGTTCCACCGACGTCCTGAAATAACCCCTTCACGCCGAGCGTGATTCCGGGAGTTCTTCTTACCCAAATTCAATTCTGAAAAGTCTCCCAGACTCCTTTATGTCTTGTCTACGTGGAAAACTAGCTCAATCAAAGACACCTAAACCCATTTTTACCCAAATTTCCCTAGACTCTACCTCGCTCCAAAACCGGCCGAGGCTAGCCTAGCCTAGAATTTCAAACTCCCAAACACGGAGTTTTCAAACTCTAAAACTTGGCACAATTGGTATACCCATAATAACGGACCCGGTCATTAAATCTCTCCTTCTTATACTATTGTTGCAAGGATTCCAGGTGCGTTCTTCTTTCTTTCACATGTGTTTCTGTGATTGTATATCTTTTATGCTAGCATTGTATACTTATAACTCTTCGTCATCTATTCTCTGTGTTAGTTCCTTATTCTTTCTCTATTTGATTTGGTGACTGCTTTCTTGCTATCTTCTATTTAATATTTTCATATCTTATATGTGCTTAGTTGGCCGATGATTCCTACTAAGTACCTATTTTCTTGGTGCTCATACTACACTTCTGCATCTTTTTGGTACAGATATTAGTTGAGCTTTTGTTGTTCATTGTGTTGGTGAGTCGTGCATCTTTTGGGAAGTTCGAGACTAGGGTGAGTGACTGATGGTCGGGGCTTGTCTACATCTCATCTGTTGTACTGTTACTCTTGTATATTTGAAGGTAGTTGTTCTTATATTTTGTTACTTCTAGCACTTGTATTCTATTAGAAGCTTATGTACTATAGATACCTAGTCTTAGGGTTGGCGTAGTTTCTTATGTATATATTCAGGTTATTTGCTTGTGTGTTGTCTATCGTTACATTCTACATCTGCTTATTTCTATTTATTGTGCATATTGGTTAGGTAGTAGCCTATTACTAACCATTCTAGGCTACGGGAATTGGTTCGCCTACTAAAGGGTTGTAGGTGCCATCATGACCTGAGAAATTGGGTCGTGATAGCTTAGTATCAGAGCTCTAGGTTCACTAGTGTCGTGGTACAGAAACAAGTGTCTACGTAGAGTCTCATGGATTGATATGATGACATCCCTATCCTATCTGCGGGAGGCTACAGGCCATTATTAGGAAAAGTTTCATCTTCTTTGCTCCTTGTCATGCGTTCTTGGATCTATTAACTTCTAAACTTTGGTTGTTTCATTCCTTCTCAGATGCCTAAGATGAGTTTGATAGCGGGTGATGTCGAGGCTTCTGTTCTTGTTGCGTCAGTGCTTCCGTTAGAGCCAAGACTTCAAAATGAGAGTATACAACATCAGATAGGGGGTGTGGGGTCAGTGTAGCCTCCAATTGGATTCATATCTACTCCAGTTCTTCAGGACACCATGGATAGGACTCTGAGTCCTCCGGTGGGTGTTTCAGTACCCAGTTCTTTGAGTGGTGCTTCAGTTAGAGTTGGGCTTCCAATTCTTTAACAGGGTTTTATGTCGTTGTTGGACTATAAGGCAAGATTTCACAAGATGGTTAGGCGTACTGCTAGGTCTATACCTTCAGAGTTTGATAGAGTTTGGAGCTTTGTTGGAGGTTTGATTTCACCGCTCCATTTGGCGACCGAGCATTTGGTTATAGTTGGGATGTCCTTCCTACAGGTAGTGGATCATGCTTGGGCTATTAAGGGTTTGTTTCATGAGTTTTATGGGGGTAGTGCTAAGATACATTGTGGTCAGGATAGTTTCCAAGGTTTCAAGACTCGAGGTAGGAATTTCTCCACCAAAGATAGGTTTCATTGCTTCTTATCTAGCAGGCCAGTTTTAGTTATTCCATAGGTTTCAAGGGATGGTGCATATGGCATATTGAGCATAGTGGTCATGGTATGAGTCATATTCTTTGAGGTTCACTTTTGGGTTATGTAGGTCATGGTGGCCGATCAGGTTTAGTGTGATCTTCTCGCCCGTATGTACCCAGTGAGATTTGCTTATAGTGCGATGTGCATGGGCACTTTTCTAGGGATTGTGCCATGATTCCATCTTCCAATCCGCAGGGTCAATAGGTGTTATCTCTCAGGCCGTCAGTGCCACCGGCTAGAGGTGGAGTACAGGGTAGTAGGGGTGGTCCTCAGGAAGCAAGAGGTAGTGTACAAGGTTGTGGGGATGGTCTCCGAGTGGTTAGAGGTGGCTTTTAGCCGAGTGGTTCAGGTATCCGTCAAGAGTTGACAGGCACCGTGCATCGCAGTAGACCTTCTTTGGGTTGCTATAGTTATGGGGTTATGAGACATTATGCTAAAGACTGTCCCTATCGAGGGATGACAGTGCTTTCAGCTTTGACTACTCTGGCTATTGTTAGACACCATCTGTCTGATGCTCCTCTCGATAGGCCAGAGGTAGAGGTTCCTGACATTGTTTCTCCAGGTAAGGCTCTCGTTACCTTCAGCTTGTGTTAGTAATGATCACGTTGCAATTCCTTCTCTTCTATCATTTAAATTATTTATATGCCTACATGTTACTTGTTTAGTCGTTTGATTTCCGGATTGTAGCTTTTATGTGTTGTTTTCATGGTAGTTTATTCCTTAGTAGTGGATGAGGGGTGAGTTGTTCTTACGAGGTGTTTACCCAGAGTCGTAGCTCGTGGGTAGTTCTTATTAGTCTCTTTTCTGGGGTTTTGCCTCCAGTTTTGTTGTGGCTCTAGGCTTGTGTTAAGTATTCCTTTTGAGTGGTCCTAGATGGTTGTCACCTAGGCTGTTATCTAGCGTTTGCTAGAAGTCCTTGTGTTGGTTTGATATTACCGGTGGTTATGTCAGAGTTTGAGCTTTGTCTTACATTGAGAGGTGTCAGTTATGCTAGCGTGCATAGATTAGTTTTGTTTTTTGGGTGATTAGAATTGAACCTCTTTGTTTGGTTGGTTTAGGAGGTTGGCAGGTATGTGGGTTGTTCCCATAGTCTCTCTCAGTTTCTTGTCCGGTTTGGCTGTCTTATCATTTTCCCCAGTTCTAGTTGGAATGATTTTCAATCGTAGTTCTCTGGATGGGATTTTGATTTTAGCATTGTGATTGGATTTTGGCTTTAGCATTTTCAACTAAGTGTTGATAGTATCCTCGTGGATGAGTTCTAATCATAGCATTTTTGGTGAGATGGGCATCCGACCCATTCTTCTCCTGCTTTATTGAGTTTGGCAATGTAGATGTGATAACTAAGGTAATGGCTCCAAATTTTTATTTGAGAAGGAGTTTGTAAGGTTCAGTATATGCTACGAAAAGATTTTGTTTAGTTGAAAAAGGAGGGAGATGACTCCTTGTTCATGCTTATGTGTTTTAGTAGTTGACTGAGGTGACAACGAAGGTTTGCTTTGGGATTGTGTATTGGTGATTTGATTCGTCCACTTACAGATTGCAGTGGCTTTTCCTTCGACCGGTTTAGGGTTCAGTAGCATCTATAGATTGGATGACTTGTTATTCATGGCCTAGCTGGCTCCAACTCTATTAGTGTTCTTCAATGGTGGATGAGTCTACTTATGGGTTTCGACAGAGGCATTGATTGGAAATTGAGGTTGAGTTTCAGAATCATGGGTTGGCAAACTACTCCGGATGGTTCATGGTCGGTTCTTGCCGATTTCAACTTCTTGGGTTGGAAGGCAATGAGTTTAGATAACTTAGCTTCCCCATTTCAGTTGTGCAGTGGCAGTTGGCCTTGGACACCTAGTCCTTGGCTAACCTTTGAGTTAGGCTAGATATCTGTAGTGTGCTAGATAGTACGAGGTTCCTTCTACCATGGTTGGATAGACTCAGCGGTGTAAGCTCGAGATTCAGTGGTGGTGTATGCTATATGTGATCAAGTTGTGCGGGTTGAGGCTAGCGAGGCTAGTTTGGGTTTTAATGGTACTTTGAGATTGATCGTCGCCGTCGTTGCCAAGAGTTGAGAGCTCGATTTGCTAATTCTTCATGGATTGTATTTTATGCGGGGTCCAATATTGGTTATATTCCAAAAGTATGGACTAGAAGTTTGGTATGTGGTATGCTTCAGGATGGTTGGTTTGTGTGCTGGATGGCAACTTTGAACCCCTGGCACCTTTTCTTTTGCCCTCGGGGTATTTTGACTTGATATTCGTGGCATGGTGGACTTCTTCCTGAGGTGAGATTAGTAAGGAGATTTCAAGTACCAATAGTGTTCGAGTATTTAGAGTAGCAGCAAATACTTCTTAGAGTTTGGATCTTAAGTGATGGATACAGACGTCGTGGTGGGCTTACCACACTCTTTGCAAGATCTAGATTCTAGTTTGGGTCTGTTGGGCAGATTTGCCTGGTGCCTTCATATTTAATTGTTTCAGAGTGGGTCCGATTGAGCGAGTTTGGTTTTATTCTACAGTTTGTAAGTTCTCCGTCAACACAAGGTATTCATATATGCCTGTCCTAACTTTGGTGTGCGGACTTCAGTCGGATTCAAATGGGTTATTCAGTTGGGTTCAATTATCGAGTTTGATGTAGGCAAAAGTATTCGTTTTATGGTTGATGGTCAGTCAGGGCAGGTAACTCCAGCTTTCGATGATATGCTTCGGATTATTATCTTGGATGGCAAAGGCTAGTAGGTTATAGCTTGGTTTGGAATGGGTTTCAGTAAAAAGGGTGAATTCGTCTGTGGTAGAGTATAAGCAGGAACTATGGATCTCCGGTGTGTCAGTTGATGTTTCGAGAGTGGCTCGAGTGTTCGACTTATATGAAGTTTCATGATTATGGTACAAAAAGATTCGGTTCAGGATAAAAGGGTTTTGCGGATCAGCGGGTTCATGAGTTAGAGTTTTGGTTGTTGGATTTTCAAGCGAATTTGGTTGTGGTTTCGAAGGTTTGAGTTCTCTGTGTTGATCGCCTTTCTTCTCTAGTTTTGGTGTTGTGTTGATGCTTTCCAGTTGGGATTCTTGAGGTTCAGTTTGGGTTGGCAGACCCTTGGAGTTTTGGAGTTTAAGTTTGGAATCCAGCTTGGCTAGTAAGGAGTCTAGGCTTGGTTGTTTTCTTTGGTTCCATTCTGTTAGGTTCCATCCCATCGTGGAGGCTACCCAGGTTGTCTGAGAGAGTAGTGCGGGTTTCGTATTCGATGTTCTTAAATCTCTAGTCTTTTCTTCTTTCCTTACTTTCAGGGATGAAAGTCTTTTTAGTAGTGGATGATGTAATGACCCTTCCACTTATTTATGCGTGTTCGCCTTTCTTATATCGTTAGATCTTGCCTGTAGTGTCCCCAAGTCATTTATGGCTTGCTGGGACCGGTAGTTCGGTGCCCGGGACATTTGTTTGGTCTTCTCGTCTATTCTTGGTTTAAGAGCTTTTAACTTTGGAAATCATTGACTTTGGTCAACATCCCTGGTGAACGTGCTCAGAATTGAATTTTGACGATTCCATTAGCTTCAGAGCATGGACTTTGGTCTAGTGGGACCTTTGGTTGGGATCCGGGAGCTTTTCAGCTTGGAATTCTCTCTCATTCTGTGTTTTCAGGCCAGTTGGGCTTGCTTGGTTGACTTTGGTCAACATTTGGAGAAGGCGGCCTCGGATGAAAATTTTGTCAATGTTGTTAGCTCTGGAATGTCGAGATTAGGCTGGGGGGACCATTGGTTTGGGTCCCGAGGCTTTCGATCTTGTTTCTGGCCATTGGGTCCCATTTTGGAATTAGTTGGCTAAAGGTTGATTATGGGCATGGGGCCCATTTTTTGTTAAATTGACCTCCGATGGGATTTTCATTGATTCCATTGGATCCAGAATGCTGTTTCTAGTCAAATACCTCTACTCGTTTGTGTCCGTGGGACCCCGGATGAATCCCGAGGGTCCATTAGAAGTTTTAAGCTTAGCTGAGTTTTGCTGTACCTGTTGGGTCCGCATTTGCGGGAATTTTACCTTTGTGGCAACCGCAATTGCAGTAAAATGCCGCATTTGTGGTTCTTTGCTACATTTGCGGTGTTTTGTCCGCATTTACGGTGTCTACATTTGCGGTGGTTTTGCCGCAATTGCGGTATCTGCTGGAAGTGTTATAAATTGAACCTTCTTCTCCATTTTCCACATTTCCAACTCCGACCCTCCATTGTTGAAAGCTCCCAAGCACAATTTTCTTCGCTTCTAGCCATCAATTTCTTGGGGTAAACTCACCATAGCTTCGTGAGATCTTTTTCGTCATTAATCCGGTAAGCTTTTTATTAAATTCCAACTTTTCTTTCTCTTAATTCCCTCTTTGATTTCTTAAAGTGTGTGGGCTATTTTCGCCTGATTTTACTGCCCAAATCCTTCATTTTTCTGGGCATGTGCTCCTATAATCGTGGTGATCATTCTGTGCTTCTTCATTTTCAACCTTGGGTTGCGGGGTCCACGGGCTCGTTGGTGACCCGAAATTTGGCCCAACTATTATTATTATAGCGATATGGGTATCATTAGTCTCCTTTTAATGTGTAGATTATTGTGTTGATAGTGGTTTAGCAATTTGGAGCTTCCCGGAGCAGTTCGAGCCTGGACGACACCGTCCCCGCATCTATTCATCGGACGACAGGTAGGTTATGACTTTCCCTACCTAGACTCTGTGTATATAGGCTATAACTGCATTAATTAGCATCCTTAGGTGGGTTGTTATAGGTTGGTACCCCAGACCTTGTACGCCTTTTCTGTTCGTTTATTCCATACATTGATTGTATTATTCGTATTAGTATTGTATATTACCCTTGTGGTCCTGTGTGGCCTTCTATTGACTCTGGAACATAGAAGGTGGATTATTTGGGAATGTCCATGAGTCCCAGACATAAAGATATCCTTCTAGGCTGGTTATGACTGTTGTAAAGCTATTGAGCCTGTGCAGGGCTGATAGGAAATGTTTGTGAGCCGTTTTGGGCTACTCTATTATTTGCGAGCATATCATACATGAAAAAGATTTTACCTGCATGTTTTACTACTGATTTGGCTTTGGGCCTACTATTAATGATTTTATAAACCTTGCATGACCTCGAGGGCCCATTTTCGGTACATGACTTTGAAAGGGCTTTTAAATTGACTTTTACAAAACCTCTTAGAGTAGAGGGGATATTATGGTGATTTGATTACTAGTCTTCATTATGATACTAGGCTCGGCTGGACCATAGCACTAGACATGGGTTTCTACGAATTTAGACTAGGATACGAGCCGGCACCCTATTTAGAGATTTTGATACTTAACTTCTGTTTTACACCCGGATACACTTCGGGCATCCTCGATGAGGGTTATCATGATATGGTCACTGATTTAGACCTGAATACACTTCGGGTGCCCTTTGATGGGGTTTATCAGATTACTACTACTGATTTAGACTCGGATCGAAATTGATCACGTACTACGAGATCTCAATTATTTAGATATTTGAGTTTCATATTGGTATGTGGTCTACGAGTAGACCTTCATGGACCCTACCATTCTGGACCCAGTTCAACGGGCCAATGGTGACTGGAGGGAGGGGATGTATGGCGTAGGAGAGGTACTCGGGAATTGTCTATTCATGGATCCTGCCTTTATTGGACCTTTGGGGCACCGGAGGGGGTAACATACAACACTGAGATCACACCTGGTTCCATCATCATATCATCATGCATATTTCACTCAGATTCCACCCTTGTTTGATGTGTGTTCAGTGTACGCTCTGGTTGTATGGGCGGCCGGAGGGTTTGTTTTCACTTGATTGCGTTCCTCGGTAGTATGGGCGGCCGTTGGGACTGTAGGTAGATTATCTTACTCATCTCATTTTATAGAGCTTGTTACGGCTTTCAGCTCTTGGTGGATTAGCGATTGTTAGCCTGTTAAGGCTCTGATTATTGGACTTTGAGTATTAAGGGGCTAATGAGTCCTATATTATTGAGGCACTACTGAGTGGTCTTTGAGTGGATTGTAGGTTCCTGGTTCTGTTCTTTTGCATGATTTTGAGTGGTAACTCTTGGTTCTTGTGGCTTAGTTATTCCATCTTAGGTTGGTACTTGTGCGGTTGATCTCCGTCTTTGCTTCTTGAAGTTGAATTTGTAATGTGATTTCCTTATGTATGTTGATCTTATCTTGAGCATGTTAAACTGCTTTCCTTCTTTCCCTTTTATTTGAGGTTACCGGTATACCGCCATATTTTTAAACTCTCTTTTTCTTATACTATTGTTGCAAGGATTTCAGGTGCGTTCTTCTTTATTTCACCTGTGTTTCTGTGATTGTATATCATTGTGCTAACATTATATACTTATAACTCTTGGTCATCTATTCTCTGTGCTAGTTCTTTATGCTTTCTCTATTTTCTTCGGTGACTTCTTTCTTGCTATCTGCTATTTACTATTTACTATTTTTATATCTTATATGAGCTCAGTCGGCCGATGATGTCTACTGAGTACCCATTGTCTTGGAGCTCATACTATACTTTTGCATCTTACTGGTACAAATATTAGTTGAGCTTTCACCGTTGAACGCGTTGGAGACTCATGCAATTTTTGGGAGGTTCGAGACTAGGGTGAGCGCCTGACGGTCGGAGCTTGTCTACATATCATCTGTTGTACTGTTACTCTTGTATATTCGGAGGCAGATGTACTTATCTTTTGTTTCTTTTAGCACTTGTATTCTATTAAAAGCTTCTGTATTATCGATACTTAGTCTTGCGGTTGGTGTAGTTTTTTATGTATATATTCGGGTTATTTGCTTCCGTGTTGTCTATCTTTACATTCTATTTCCGCTTATTTCTGTTTATTGTACGTATTGGTTAGGTAGTAGCCCATTACTAACCGTTTCAGGCTACTCAAATTGATTCGCCTACTGGGGGATTGTAGGTGCCATCATGACCTGAGAAATCGGGCCTTGATACTTCACTATCAATTAAAGCCGTAATTTTTTTTAAAAAATTATAATCAATTAAAAGAGTAATTTTTGTATAAAATTTTTGCGAAGTAATTAATTCAAGAGTTTGAAGAAATTCTTCCTTCTTATCAAGGATTCTTAAAGCAAGACTTTGTTTTTCAAGATTAGAGATCCTATTATCTAAATCCACATTCTTATTTTTGAGATCAATATTTTTTTTGAAATTATTAATCTCTATCATTAAATCTTGTGATGTTGTTGGCGTATCAACAACTTGCTTCTTTGTTTTGAGGAATCTTTTAACTTCAGTCATAGTATAAGGTCCCTTTTTAGAGAAAATTTCCCACTGTTCATTTGAAGATGGTCCTTCCATCTTATCTATTATTTGTGATCTTAACTCCAAATCTTTGATAATCTTCAAATGTTTTATTAATTTATTAATTTCAAGGATATTAATATTTAAATTCTTAAAATGAGAATAAATATTATAAAATTCATCTTCACCCTTGTTATCATAAGGTTGTCCTAACTGACAAGGCATACATTCATCTTCAGAGGATACACAATCTTTATTATGAAGGACTCTTAAATCCTCATATGTAGAGGAATTTTCACTATCACTTTATTCTAGACTTGAATTATCCGGAGATGAATTTAATAAAATCTTGCACAAAGAGTTTTTTTTTATCTCTTCATCAATATTAAGGTAACCTTGCAATTTGGCATAATGACCTACTCTACCACATTTGTAACAAGCATTAGGCTTGTTGAATTTAATAAAAAAAAATCTTGCTTTAAAAGTCTTTTTTGTTTTTGATCATTTTTTGATCGTTTATTCTTTCAATCATGAGAATCTTTTTTCTTCTTATGCCTATGAGGCTCTTTGGACTTTTTAGGGATGTCTATGATAAATTATTAACAGAATTCTCCTAATTGTTGTCTTTCATTAAGATGATGTCGTCTGATATGTTGATTCAACTTTATCTCATTGCATAAGGATAAACCTTCTTGAGTACATACACTTATTAATTTTTCATAAGTATATTTATCATAGTTTATATTTGTTGATGTTCTTCTAAGGGCTTTTTTAACCCTTTTAACAAAGAGTGTTGGTAGTCCATCTATGAATTTAGACTTTCAGTGTGAATTATTACACTCAAGTAATTTCATGACTCTAGATAAAAATACATCCTTATACCATCTAAAGGATGTGAGAGTTTTATATCTTAAATTTTGAAGCATAGTTCTAATAGTTTTACTATTGTCAGACCATCTGTCCGAGAAATATTCTATAATATTAAGAACTAGAGCATAAACAGTATTTTGAACATGTTGTTCACCCTCTTGCTTAATAGCTTGTAAGATTTTACCCACCAGCCTTTTAATTGGTCGATAAACCTCGCAATAATCATATCTGCAATAGTCTTATCACTATTATTATTAGCTTTGTAGATTGTACTATATATTAACATTCTATGCACTAATGTATAAATTTGCATGTCAGTATAATTATTTATATTTCATTCATATATTTCTTTTCCACTATAGCTATTAGAGATTATCAGTTTCTGCTCCTCTAATAATACATCTTGAGGAGTTGGTCGAGGATAATAGTACATCTTGAGGAGTTGGTCGAGGATAATAATACATTCTTTGAACTGACTTTATAGTATATCTTTCTGAAATTTTATTAATTTCATCTGAGATTTTTTCTTCATCTAAATTATTATCTATACTTAAAGGACTGATTTGTAATCCCTTAAATTTTTCTTCTAACAATTTTTCTAGATCTGTAAGGCTTTTTAATTTAAATTCTTTATCTTAGGAGGGGGTTGAACACTTGAGGTAGCCATTAAAGCTTGTTCCTTTTCTTTAATATTATTAGGCTCATATTTTTGAATTTCAGAGAATAATTTATCAATTTTATCATGAATGAAAATAATTTGTTTTCCTAATATGCTCATATAAATATTAGTATAATTTTATTGTTTAGTCATAACATTAATATGAGCAGTAATAAGAGCAGTATCATTTTCAAATAATTTTAAAAAAGTATTAAAATATACTATTTTATCATCCTTTTCAATTTGAAAAGATTGTTGAGGAGGAAATACATACTTAGTGATTTCACCATTATTTAATTTATAATTTCTTTCTAGCATAGAAATATAATTATTAACATATTTTTTCATAAATCATGAAATAAAAGCAATCATTTTATTATATCATTTAAAGATATCTGCAAATTAGAATAAGCATTAAAATACACGGGTTATAAGCTAAACTGATTTGTACAGTTCTTATAAGAGACTTTAAATGCTTTAATATTAATTATTAAGTTGCATGGTTATGATTATATGCCAGAAACTGAAATAATATGCATATGTTATAAAATTTATTATAAACTTTTATATACTTTAAATCCTATGTGCAAAATTATGAATTTTAAAAATGAAACTATTTGAAAATAGAAACTAATTTTGGTAGATCGAAAGTTATTACAAGGACACCTATCAAATGGGATGAAATTGATTTTCTCAAAGAATGAATTCTTGAGGAAGCTACCCCTTCACAAAAAAAAATAATAGTAAGGTTATTGAAATTGAACAAACCTCTGATGAAAATGTTAAAATAAGATTTTTTGAACCAATTCTCGAACCTATTCGAGTTGATAATATAAGTCTTACATCTAGACTAACTAGATCAACTTTTTATTATATTTCTCCGATGGATTATTGATGTACCGGGATTTCACAACACTTTTGACGCTTAAAACTAAGGATTTTGAGAGTTCTTAAGTGTGTTTTATTAGATATAATACTCGTTTGCTATATGTGAAGAGAAAAGTATTGAAAAGACAAAAAGACAGGAAAAGTTGTTGTTTCTGGGCTAAAAGTCATGCCCCACGGGCTTCGGATCCACCAAGACCCGTGGAAAGGAATGTTGGAATGAAACAACAAGGTTTAAAGGCAAAATCCCATCCCACGACCAACTGGGATGGGAATCGGAGTCACCACGGGCCATCACACTTGCCCATGAAAATGGACCAGAGAAGCCAATGTTAGAACTTAAGCTCAGATGCTCAATCATGATGCCTGTGAGAGCTGCAATGGGACATCATACACGCTCGTTGAAATGGACTAGAGCAGATGGCTAGATAGAGGAAGTGGCCGATGGGCTGCCCATGACGCTTGTGGCAACCACGATGGCCCATCAGCCTAGCCCATGGAAATTTGGCAGAATGTTGAGGCATCAAGGAAAAAAGATGCGACGGGCATACCATGATGCCCATGGCACCCATGACGGCCTGCGGGGCCTGCCCGTCAGAAGTGCCACATTCTATATCTCCTAGTTCTATTAGAATTTGGTCTTTGTTGTCTATAAATACATTCCCTAGGGTTTTATTTTGGGAGCTACACAATTACTATGCAAATTTGAGACATCATAGCATATTGTTGAGAATATTATTCAATACTTTTGAGAATTCGATTATTGTTCTTGATTATTGAAGTGTTCTTGAGAATTCAAGAATCCAGTTTTATTTACTTATTATTTTAAGTTATAATCATGATCTCTTCATCTAAATCTAATTGTTCTCTTGCAACTATGAGTAGCTAAATTCACAACTAGGGTTGTGGGAACCATGAAAGATAACAAAGTAGGCAAAGTACTTAGTAATCATAGGAAGGTGTTCATGCATGTATTGTTCTTCCTCTTGTAATGATTGATTTTTAACGGTTGCAAACATTAGAACTCGCCTTATTCCTAATTTCTTGACCAAAGAGGTAACTAATAGGAAAGGGGATTATAGAACGGAGATTTGAGGCTACCAACCTTCACCTAATTAGCTTGAACTTACGCAGGGAAAGCAAATCTGGGATCACTGGTAAGGGTTAGAAAAGAAAACACCCGTAGACTGACCAAGTTGCGTGGTGACATTCTTTTATTTTGGAAACCATCCGCTTAGGAGAACCTAACTTACCAATCTTGCATGCATAGCACTAGACTAGATTGCTGGTACAACGCCTTACTACGTTATGAACTCATGGGGAACACTACCCTAGTCGCTTCTCTCATTGATTACAATACTCAAAAATTATTACTTTGTTACTTGTTTGAATCTTAATTACAAACACTACTTATTACTTTAAAACCCCCATTAGGGAAATAAATGGCTAAGAGAGTAAATAAACACAGTTGACCCCAGTCCTACCATATTCCCTGTGGGATCGACCCCAACCTTCGTTGGGTTCTATATTTGAACATCGACCATTTTATACTTCTTTTGGAGGTGTAATTTGGGCGTATCAAATTTTAGTGCCATTGTCGGGGAATACATATTAGGATTAAGAGAGACTGTGTTTATTTCACTATTAGTACTTATTTCCTAATTTTACTTTTTTTGTTGTTTTTGTTTTGTTCCGCAGGTTGCACACTTGTGCATGCCTAATACAATGAGTAAAGGCAATCCCCTGATTCTATTTGATCTCGAACTCTAATGAACTCTAAGAAACATGGTTAAGGAAGGGGCCTTCAAAACACCAGAATAGGGCACAGTTCAGATGTTGGCTGAGGAACAGGAAAAGAAGCAGGTAGACAAAGCTGCCCGAATCACACAAGATGCTCAGGTTACCGTAGACCTAGCAAATCAAAATGTTGCAACTGAACATGCAAGGCAAGCAAGGCAAGAAGCTGCTTGTCAAGTCGCACTGAATGCTCAAGTTGCGAGAGATAAGACAGCCCGATGTAATGTACCTCAAGATCTGGTTACACCTAGTGGGCATAGAGGCTGCTAGATTCAATACTCTGACACATCCCTCACTACAATCTTGATGATGATGATCTCAATGACACAGGGATAACAAGCCCCATAGTATTGCCACTGCTGCCCGATTGTACAAAGTTTGACATTACAAGCACTATGATCTAGTTAATGAACTTGAAGGGATTATTTGCTAGCGAACCCACTGATAATGAAAATTTACACTTGGTGAACTTTGTGGGGATCTGCAAGGATTACAACCTTCCAGGGGTAGACAAAGATGCTATCAGGTTATGGCTATTTTCATTTTCTTTGACTAGAGAAGCAACATTGTGGCTCACTGAGCTTCCTGATAGTTCAATATTTACATGGAGGGAACTAAAGAGTTAGTTTTTGGAGTGGTTTTCCCCTCCAACAAAGACATCAAATATGTTGCAGCTCAAGCAGGAGATATACAACTTCAAGCAGTTGAACACTAAGGCACTAAATGAGACATGGCTTGGGTTCAATAAGAAGCTGAAATAGGTGTTGAATCACAGTATCCCTTTAGACCATCTGATGATTTTCTACAAAGCACTGAACAAAAACACCAAGGAAGTCGTTGATACAGTCACGAGGGGAGCATTCATGGAAAACAACTTTACAGAAACTTTTGAGATGCTTGATAGAGTTACAAAGATGAACAGAGCCTGACATACTAGAGATTTCAAGAGTGTAGCAGGAACTTATGCTATTGGGAAATCCGTAGACAAATAGGAGTTGCAGGAGCTTACACAGGAGGTCGCAGGATTAAAGACCAGTATGGATATGATTGTAAAACAAATTCTTAATAATGGAGCAGAAAAAGTGAATGCTATAGGTTTACAAGGTAAAGCACCAACATAGGATGGGCCCAAATCTGATGAAGAAGCTGACTATTTGAATGATCAAGTGGCCGGTTTCCAGGACAATTGCCAAGAAAATCAAGGTCAGAATAGAGATGGAGATAACAACAGAGATAGAGATGACAACTACAATCGGTCTGACCATAGAGATAGTAGCAAAGGTAGAGATCGAGATGGTGACTGTAAAAGAGAGATGGCTACAAGAATGATAGAATATTTTTCCTGGTAATCGTGAAGCAGGATCTGAGTAGCCAGCAGTCAAAGAGATGTTAGCTAAGGTGTTGTAGAAGGTTGAGTTGACTGATGGTAACTTGAAGGAGATACGTGCTGATATCTCATGCATGAATCAAAAAATAGAGCCACATGTCATCGCCATCAAGCAGATTGAGATTCAATTAGGGAAAATGTACATGGCCCTAAACCAATATCAAAAGGGTATTCTTAAGAGCGATACAATTCAAAATCAAAAGAATGATAGACATTGCATGGCAGTGACTGCTTAAAGAAGAAAGAAAACCATTGACCCTCCAATCCCTATAGTTGTTGATGCGTCGACTGAGCTAGAAATAAATGGACCTGAGGTTGTGGTTGAATCTGAAGTAAAGAGTGGTGAGGAAAGATGAATTGAAAAGGATCCATCTACCAAAAGAAAGGAAAAGAAGGTTTCTAAAATTGTGAAGCCTACGCCTCGACCTCCTGTACCTTTCCCATAGAGACTAGCCAAAAAGGTCGAAGAAGGAAAGTATAGAAAATTCATCTCTATGTTAAAGCAACTTTTGGTTAATATTCCTTTGGTTAAATTCTTGGAACAGATACTTGGATATGCGAAGTTCATGAATAATTTAGTAAGAAGAGAACGGTCAATTTTGAGCCTGCAGACAATTTACACCATTGTAGTGCAATATCTTCCCATTCTCTTTTGTAGAAAAGGGAAGATCCTGGAACTTTTACTATTCTTTGCACAATTGAGGCATTTTATTTTCCAGGGTATTATGTGATTTGGGTGCAAGCACCAATCTAATGCCTTTGGCAGTGTCCAAACAGTTGGGCATAGGAAGAGGCACGTAGGTATCTTGTATGATGTGCTTGTGAAAGTGGAGTCCTTTATCTTTCCAGTGGACTTCATGATTTTAGACTGTGAGGTAGATTTTGAGGTCCCCATCATCTTGGGGCGATCATTCCTTGCCACAGGGCATGCTTTAGTTGACTTGGAGACAAGGCAGATGAAATTCAGGCTGAATGATGAATAAGTTACTTTCAATCTATTCCAATCAATGAAGCATCATGATGACATGTGGGTAGTCTCTATTATTGATATTGTGGATGAAGAACAGTTGTCAGTTCCAGTGGAGCACCAACTTGGTATGGAACCAGTTGTAGCCGTGATCATGAATTTTGATGGGGACGACATCGAAGAGTATGCTGACATGGTGGAGGCGCTTGCTAGTATAGGGTCCTACTCTTATTCTCCAAAGAAGCTTGATATAGACTTGAATAATAGAGTAACTCCACCAGCCATACCATCTATGGAGGAGCCTCCAGTCTTGGAGCTCAAGGAAGTTCCATCATATTTGCGATATGTTTTCTTGGGAGCCAACAACACCTTGCCTATAATTATTGTTGTTGATTTAGGAGATGGGCAAGTTGAGGCTCTTGTGTCCATATTGAAGAAGTTCAAAAGGGCCATTAGTTGGTCAATTACAGATATCACTGGCATTCCACTAGGTATATGTATGCATAAAATTCATCTCGAACCAAATTCGATCTCAAGTATTGAGAATCAGTGTAGATTGAATCAGCCTATGCAAGAGGTGGTCAAGAAGGAGATTATCAAGTGGATGGATGCAGGCTTGGTTTATCTATAAGAAAATAGTAAGTGGGTGAGTTCGGTTTAGTGTATGACAAAGAAGGGTGGAATCACTATGGTTCCTAATGCTAAGAACAAGCTGACTCCAATGAGGCCAGTTATAGGCTAGCATGTTTGCATGGATTATAGAAAGCTAAATGCATAGACTGAGAAGGAATATTTTCCGATGCCATTTATGGATCAGATGTTAGATCATCTTGCTAGTAAAGGATGATAATGTTTTCTTGATGGTTATTCAGGATACAATGAGATTTTAATTGCTCCTGAATACTAAGAGAAGATTATTTTCACTTGTCCATATGGGACATTCACATTCAAATTACATAATGCACTAGCAACCTTTCAGAGATGTATGATGTCGATCTTATCAGACATGGTGGAGGACACTATTGAGGTATTCATGGATGATTTCTCTATTATAGGTGACTCATTTAATGATTGTCTAGCCCATTTGAGTTGTGTGCTACAAAGATGAAAAGAGTGCAATTTGGTGCTGAACTGAGAGAAGTGACATTTCATGGTCAAATAAGGCATTGTGTTGGGTCACCAGATTTCTTAAAAAGGTATTGAGGTTGACAAGGCCAATATTGAGGTAATTGAAAAATTGCCTCCTCCAATCTCAGTAAAGGGCACCCAAAGTTTCTTAGGGCATGCTGGGTTATATTGCAGGTTCATAAAGAACTTCTCAAAGATCGCACATCCGTTGTGCAAACTATTGGAGAAGGATGTGAAGTTTGTGTTTGATGAGGCGTGTTTGAAGGCATTTGAGTGCCTAAAGTTGCAGCTGATCTCAGCCTCCATTATTGTTGCTCCTGATTGGTCTGAGCCATTCAAGGTGATGTGTGATGCTAGTGGAGTAGCTCTAGCAGCAGTATTAGGACAGCAACGAAAGAGGGTCCTTCACCCAATTTACTATGCCATCAAAGTACTGAATATCACTCAGAAGAACTACATTGTGACCGAATAGGAGCTTCTAGCTGTGGTGTTTGCTTTTGATAAGTTCAGATCTTATTTGCTTGGCACCAAGGTGATTGTGCACACAGACCATGCAGCTTTTAGGTACCTTATGTTGAAAAAGGATGCGAAGCCTATATTGATTCGATGGGTGTTGCTGCAGCAAAAATTTCACTTTGAAGTAAAGGATCATAAAGATACTAAAAATTAGATGGCTTATCACTTATCCAGACTTGAAGACGAGGCTATGTTGCAGCTTAAAAATGATCTTGAGATTGATGATGCTTTCCCGAATAAACAAGTATTGGTTGCTTCTCAGGATTTGATCCCATGGTATGCATACATTGCTAACTACTTAGCAGGTGATATAGTTCCTCCGGGCCTGACAGTCCATCAATTAAGGAAGTTCATGTCAGATGTGAAGAAGTTTTTCTGGGAAGAGCCTTATTTGTTTCGTGTATGTGGTGACACCATGATTCAGGGATGCATAGCTGAAACAAATATGGAAGATATACTTGAGGTGTGCCATTCCTTTCCTATAAGGGGACATCATGGTGGCACCCGAATATCCCACAAGATTTTGCAATATGACTACTATTGGCCTAACCTCCACAAGGATACTCATGAGTACGCAAGGGCCTATAACCGATGCCAAAGGGAAAGAGGTATATCAAGGGAGCATGAGCTTCCTCTCACTCCTATCCTTGTGATTGAATTGTTTGATATATGGGGAATCAATTTCATGGGTCCTTTTGTGGTGTCGAATGGTATGAGGTATATATTAGTAGTTGTTGACTATGTGTCAAAATGGGTGGAGGTGGTAGCGCTTCCCAATAATGAAGGCAAGAGTGTCATAGCATTCTTCAAATGAAATATATTTTGCACATTCAGCACACCACAGACAATTATCAGTGATGAAGGGTCCCATTTTTGCAATAAGCTATTTCGAGCTCTACTATGGGGTGAGACACAATGTGGCGACACCTTATTATCCATAGACAAGTGGGCAATTAGAGGTCTCCAATCGTGAGATAAAGTCCATCCTAGAAAAGATAGTGAATGTGCATAGAATAAATTGGTCTAGGAAGCTGGATGATGCCCTATGGGCGTATCAGATGGCTTACAAAACTCCTATAGGTATGTCACCATATAAGCTTGTATTTGGTAAAGCATGCCATCTTCCGATGGAGCTTGCGCATAAGGCTATTTGGGCTTTCAAAAACATGAATTTGGACTGGTGTACCACATCCTATCAGTATCTTGGTCAATTGAATGAACTTGATGAGTTTCATATTAATATATATGAAAGTTTAGCACTATATAAGAAGAAGATGAAGATGTACCATGACTGGAAGATTGAGAAGAGAGATTTTCAGCCGAGCGATCTGGTTCTGCTCTATAATTCAAAACTGCGCTTGTTTGTAAGCAAGCTTAATTCTAAATGGATGGGGCCATATTGAGTGGTACAAGTATCCTAACATGGTGCTATAAAGCTTGAGAACCGTGATGGCAAGTGGTTCAAGGCAAATCGTCAGCGTGTCAAAGCCTATTTGGGAGATGCTAAAGAAATCAAGTTGGTTAGTGCTTGGGAACTTGGTGAAGTATGATTAACCAAGTGACCTACATCGTGCCACAATGTTAATTCAGGCGCCTCATGGGAGGCAACCCATGAAGGAAACTTGATAAAGTCTGAGTAGTCAAGAAACCTACATCGTGTTGCGATGTTAAATCAAGCATTGCATGGGAGACAACCCATGAATTAATGTTTGTTTAAGTGTGCAGGGGTTGGTGAAACTGAGTAAAGGAATATTTGATGAAAAGGGGTCCCACAAACACTTTTGATGGAATGTCACATGTCCCACGCCCGTGGAAAATAAGCGTGCTAATAGAAAACTCAAGGAAAAAGCACTAGCCCATTCCTACAACCTAACACAATGGGCCATCACAGCCTCGATGGATGTAGGAAATGGGCATGCAAACATAAAATTCAGGGCTAAACCCACTGGCCCATTCCCACATCCTGACATGATGGATCGTTACAACTCTGACGGGCGTGGGAAATGGGTCTCCAATGCCCAGGTAAATACATTTGTGATAGGACATCTCATGCCTCACGGGTATCACAACTGCCTGTCAGTTGGGTCGGTCAAGGGGTCAATAAATTTAAAAGAATTTTATGTGCTGACCCAACCCAACCCAGACTCTATTTCCCCTTTACTCGCGATTTAAGAGTATTTTACCTTATTCAATTAAGTTCAAACACACACAACTCCCTCCACTCTAAATTCTCTCCCAACTTTCATGTCTCTTCTCCATGATCATCTCCCCTTCACTCTCCCCATCTCCGATCATCACTCTCCTATGTTCCTTACTCACATAAAATCCCATAAGCACGCTAAGCAAGTTCACAAAAGCATTCAAGTGAAAATTTTCAAGATAAACTTTTGCAAATCAAGAGGAAGTTATCTCATTGATTAATTATTTCAATTCTTACTTGAAGTTTATTGATTAAGGGTTCTTACATATGATTCATGTATACTTTTTAAGCGAACCCTAGATGTGAACTTTGCATAGTGTGCAATTGTGTGTGTGTTGATTGATACTTAAGGGAGTTAGTGTTTTTGTTGATTGTGTAGATGGTGAGATGGGTCCGGCTGAGCTTACAAAGATAAAAGAAGATATAGAAGCCCTACATATAGATGTTGATGAGCTGATGAGAAGTCCGACTACTATGTATTTTAGTACCCCCGTAGTCATGCCACAGGTGCCACTTACGTCAATGATCAATTTGTGGGACTATGACAATCCATAGCTTCAACAAAAAGCTGATGATAAGGAAGAAGAGGCACCAACCATTCCTTCAAACCCTAAGAAAATGAGGAGAAGAAAAGACAAGAAGGTTAGTGAGGAGTGAAATGATGCACCATTAAGCCCAAACTCATTAGCTCACTTGGAAAAGAAAGCTGAGAAAAAAAGAATGAAAGAGGAAGCAAAACTACGCAAAGAATCCCTAGCCGTGCACCAGATTCAAGTTGATGCTATCGGTACTGGTGGCTCAGGGAGTGGTGTTGCAGGCACCACAGAGGTATCCTCTTTAGACCCTATTATGGGAGTGACCATTGATAAAGTTGCTTGGGCAACTGTTGATGCTGAGAGGACTGCTGAGGCAGCCTCTGTTAGTGAGAAAGAAGAGGGCACCGATCCAGCGAGCACGACTACTACATAGGATGATCGCGCTTAGGCACCACAGGTATGCCTCGCCTCTCTTGTTTTTGATATTTTTCATGCATTGGAGATAATGCACACTTATTTTTGATGAGGTGGGGGCTACTTGGTCACTTGTATGTGTTTTGATAGAGTGTTTTGGCGAAGTGTGAGTAGCTAAAATACTCGCATCATGCTGCGATGTTAAATTAGGTGTTGCATGGGAGGCAATCCATGAGGGTATCTAAAAGGTACCCTCATCCTTGGGGTTTTCTTATTGTATTCTTTACCTAAGGATTTTTAATTTCTGTTGAACCAACATGTTTAGAATAGGATGTGTGTTTGTGAAAAGAAAAATATGAACTTAATGCAGCCTGGGGTCTTATTTTGATAATATTTGTGAAAATGGAGACCCATCCAAATGTTTGTGCAAAAAGCTTGTTAAAACTAACCTTGATGGATCTGTGAGTGATAGAATGTATATAAATGTGATAAGTGTCTTAAGCTAGTGCATGAAGTGATAGTTAGCTAATCATTAGCCTAAACTCTATGCCATGTTTGAGTGAGCTGATTTGTATTTGTTCTTGTTGTATGTGTCGATCTAAAACTTGCCTGGTTAGTCTTACCTTGACTGTAGGATAGTTGGTTAGGAGATGATCATAGGCTATTTTTGGATGAAGTCCACTTAATCTAAATAACCTACCAAATGACATTGACTCCTTTTGATCCCTGAATTTGAGCCTGAACTAATCCCTTTTATTATTATCTTGTTCATCTTCCATGTTTCCTGTAAACCTTTATTTTGGCCATGGTTTCTCCTTGGACATTGTGCACCTCAACTCAGGCTAAATGCGTAAGTTGATGGTGGCTACTGTAAGGGTATGATAGGAAGAATGAGGTATGAAAAGATCGGGTTAGAATCAAAAAAGGAAGAAAGTGGGTATGATTTGTGTGCTGCAAAAAGAAAAAGAAAAATAAAAAGAGAAAAAAATGAAAAGATCAAAAGTGAAATAAAAGCCACACCCGATGGTTGATTAAAGTGAAATGATAACAAAAGAGGAGAATAAGGGAGGAAAAGATTCTGTTATGAAAAGGGGAGTATAAGAGTAAGCGTAGTGTCAAGGAGGGCATAGTCACTATTACCCAAATATACCCTACCCATCCCTGAGCCTATATTACAAGCCTAACAAAGTCCTATAGTGATCTTTACCCAACAGTTTAAAGTATGAGGCATAGAAAATAAGGGCAAGCCTATGGTATTATGTATATACAGTTTGAACTTCTTTGTGAGAGTGAGTGCTTTCCCAGTCCCTGTGTAATGAATGCAATTCTATGTAAACAGGACTTCTTTGCTATAAGGGCACTAGAGTAGACTGTTATTACTGACTCATCAGACGAATGTCTTCTGTGTATGCTAGCTTGTTCATTCATATCATGTTTTCATCCATGGATATGTTTTGTGTTGTCTTGGTAACTTGTATGTATGCATTGGTTTTAAATTGACAAGGGTTGTGTATTTATTCTGTGAACTAAAATGGTTGAACCACTTGACTGCTATAGTTCCTAGGTATCCTTTGCTTAAGCATCATTTTAGTTTATTTTCATCTTGTTCCTTGAGGACAAGCAAACATTCTAAGTTGAGGGTGTTGATGTGCTGGGATTTCACGGTACTTTTGATGCTTAAAACTAAGGATTTTGGGAGTTCTTAAGTGTGTTTTGTTAGATATGATGCTTGTTTGCTACATGTGTAGGGAAAAGTATTGAAAAGATAAAAAGACAAGAAAAGTTATTATTTCTGGGCTAAAAGTCATGCCCCACAGGCTTGGGATCCACCATGACCCATTGGAAGAAATGTTGGAATAAAACTACAAGGTTTAAAGGCAAAATCCCCTCCCACGACCAACTGGGACGGGCCTCGGAGTCACCACAGGCCATCACCCTTGCCCGTGGAAATGGACCAGAGAAGCCAATGCTAGAAATTAAGCTTAGACACTCGGTCACGATGCCTGTGAGAGCTACAATGGGACATCATACACGCCCATCGCAATGGACTAGAGCAGATGGCTTGATAGAGAAAGTGGCTGATGGGTTGCCCACGACGCCCATGGAAATCACGATGGCCCATCAGCCTAGCCAGTGGGAATTTGGAAGAATGCTAAGGCATTAAAGATAGAAGATGCGACGTGCAGACCATGACGCCCGTGGCACCCATGACGGCTTGTGGGGCCTGCCCGTCAGAAGTGACGCATTCTAACTCTTCTAGTTCTGTAAGATTTGGTCTTTGTTGTCTAAAAATACATTTCCTAGGGTTTTATTTTGGGAGTTACGCAATTACTATGCAACTTTGGGACATCATAACATATTGTTGAGAATATTATTCCATACTTTTGAGAATTTGATTATTGTTCTTGATTATTGAAGTGTTCTTGAGAATTCAAGAATCCAGTTTTCTTTACTTATTATTTTAAGTTATAATCATGATCTCTTTATCTAAATCTGATTATTTTTTGCAACTATGAGTACCTAAATTCACAACTAGGGTTGTGGAAATAATGAAGGATTAACAAAGTAGGCATAGTACTTAGAAATCCTAGGAAGGTGTTCATGCATATATTGTTCTTCCTCATGTTATGATTGCTTTTTAACGGTTGCAAATATTAGAACTCACCTTATTCCTACTTGCTTGACCAAGGGGTAATGAATGGGAAAGGGGATTACACACAAGATTTGAGGCTACCAACCCTCACCTAATTAGCTTGAACTTGCCCAGGGAAAGCTAATCTGGGATCACTGGTAAGGGTTAGAAAAGCAAACACACGTAGACTGACCAAGTTGCATGATGGCATTCTTCTATTTTGGCAATCATCTGCTTAAGAGAACCTAACTTACTGATCTTGCATGCATAACACTAGACTAGATTGCTGGTACAACTCCTTACTGCGTTATGAACTCATAGGGAACACTACCCAAGTCGCTTCTCTCATTAATTATAATACTTGAAAACTGTTACTTTGTTACTTGTTTGAATCTTAATTACTAACATCACTTGTTACTTTAAACCTCACCCCTTGGGGAAATAAATGGCTAAGAGTATGAATAAACACAGTTCCCATAGTCCTACCATATTCCCTGTGGGATCGACCTCAACCTTCGTTGAGTTCTATATTTGAACATCGATCGCTTTATACTTCTTTTGGAGGTGTAATTTGGGCATATCAATTATATAGTAAATTCTCCCTCTAGAGCCTTTACATCTTAAATCAGAGAAAATAATAGAATTAGTAGTATTAGAATTGATAAAGATAATATAGCAAATGTTATTCTCGATTTGGACCCAACTGAGTTTGTAATGAGTTTTCCAACTGATTTAAAATTAATCATAATAAAATTAATTTTAGCCTGGGATCACCGTTAAAGAAAAATCTCAAATGAGTTCTTTAAACCAAGATGGGAACCTTTTCGAAAATGATATTTTCAAAATTTTAATAAAGAAGAAAAAAAATTGTTCCAAGAAATTTTTTATAAAGGTATTTCTGAACATAATAAAATGATTGTTTTTATTCCATGGTTTATGGAAAAATATGTTAATAATTATATTTCTATGTTAGAAAGAGATTATAAATTAAATAATGATGAAATCACTAAGTTTGTATTTCCTCCCCAAAAATATTTTCAAATTGAAAAGGATAATAAAATAGTATATTTTTTAATACTTTTTTAAAATTATTTTAAAATAATACTGCTCTTAATACAGCTTAGCATATTAATGTTATGATTAAACAACAAAATTATGCTAATATTTATATGAGCATATTAGGAGAATAAATTATTTTCATTCATGATAGAATTGATAAATTATTCTCTGAAATTTGAAAATATGAGCCTCATAATATTAAAAGAAAGAAACAAGCTTCAGGTGCTACCTTAATGTAATGACCTGTTCCAGTGTTATGGGTAAACCATTCGTGCGAAAAATCAGGTTATAAAACTTCTGGATTTAGGAGTTAGAAATTAGGCTAGGCTAGTCTCAGATGGATTCTGAGTGAGGTATGGTCTAGGATAATCCAGGAAAGAATTGAGTAAAATATCTTAGGTTGAGCTAGTTTTTTCATTAGCTAAGGCGTTACGGAGTCCGGGGGACTTCTCGGAAGTGAATTCGAGCGAGTAGAACTCCCGATATAAAAGTTGACGTAAAAGGGTTAGTTCGAAACATTAGGATTTGAAGTGTGTTATAAAATGGGAAATTTTAAGGAATTTCCCGAGGTTCTATTCCATATAAACTGCTATAGCGATTGACACTGCGCTATAGAAATAACCGCTACAGTGAAGAAATTCCCGTTGTAGCGGAAGTCAAGCCAGTCAGCACCGCCATAGTGGGCGGGTTCTGCTATGGCAGTGCCTCTATTGTTGAGCAGGGATCACTATAGCAGAATTAGTCCTTATAAATGCAGAAACTTCCCCAAAAAATGTTCAGAATTTTCTAAGAACATTTTAGGGAAGGGCAGAGGTGATTTGGGCGATTCCACATTAGTTTTCCACCAAATTTCTCTCTAAAGGTAACTATTTTACTCCCCTATTTCAGTACTTTGATTTCCAGACTTTAGAATCGATAATTATGAGCTTGGGAAAAGGTTTGGCTTGACCTATGATGGTAGAATCCAGTGTAATGGGGATTCTAGGGTGTAGGAATTCTTGGGTTGTGATTGCATTTACTTATTCATGATTAAACCACCATAATTTGCTTAATGTATTCGTAAAAATGATAGTTTTAGCAGAATTAATGGTGGAAAAGCCCTGGGATGGGTGGAATGATAATGGTTTGGCCTGGGGATTAAGATTTGAGTATAATCTGGGGATTGTTAAGCCATTTGGTGATTTTAGTAATATGTGTAATTACTTTTAGACCAAGGACAAGAAAAAGCTTCAGGAAACGGAAAAGCTCCGATCCAGTAGAGCTTTCAGGCTATTCGAATTAAGTGATGGTTGTTGTTTTCCTATTTGCAATATGTGTACATGGTAACCCTTGCTTAGTATTGTATGTTCATTGTATGGTTTATGGAATGGAATTATGAATGTCTAAATGTTCTGTTATCAATCATGTGAAATGAACTTGTCTTGTTGCATGTTGGTTTACAAGTGTGATTGTGTTCATTATTGTTGATTATTGGATTGTGTGTGACATTCGATTGGCTCAGGTACCATGCCTAGTACATGATACATATTGGCTGGCTTGGGTACTATGCCTGGTATAGGTTTTATATTGGTTGGCTCGGGTACCACACCTGGTACGGGTTTTTTTATACTTGTTTGACTGTATTCTGCTAATGGTTCTTTTAGTAGATTGGGTTATTTCTTGAACTATGATTGTTGCATATTGGCCCATGAGTGGCTGGGTGGTTGTACTTAATTATAGGGTTGGTCCTTGTGTAGATCGGGATAGCATGTTAAACACTGTAGATATTGTCCTAAGAAACCTTGGTTGGTCCAGGTTGCTTGAATAGGGTTGGTTTGTTTGTAATTATTGTTGTTTGAGGTGGTCATTGGCATGTTTCATGTAGTTGGTAAGTTAGGGGGAGAACTAAGAGTTTGGGTTACATTTCTGGCTTGTTGATACATGTTTTGTCCTGCTTTACTCAGCTTTAGTTATATGTTCATATGTTGTTTATTGGAGTTTTGCCAATGATCCTGCCAGTACACTGTGGTTTTGTTACTAATACTGCACTTAGTTTCCTTTTGTTAGTACAAGACATATTTTGGCGGCTTCTACGCAACCTCAGTTGTAGTCCTGATGATTTCAGAATCCAAGGGAAAGATGCTTCTTCCAAGCTACCATGGTTTCATCTTGGTTTTTTTCTAGTCCATTGTTTCAAACTTAGACTTCTTGTTTTTGGGGTTGCATCCCTGCACTCTAGACACTAGGAGATGTTTTGGTACATGACTTTCAGATTCTAGGGGTGGTTCTCCGCAGGATCATTATTATTAGTATTTTTAGCTATGAATGCTAGTTTAATTTAATGCATCTGGTTTTGAGCTGTTAGTTTTGCTAAGTATTGGTTGATTTATTGGTTTGCTCATCTGGGAGTTTTTGGTGGGTGCCACTCGCGGCGATTTGGGTCATGACAATGATGGTATCAGAGCCAGGTTTGTTGATCTCATCATACAAAAAATGGTCTAGTAGAGTCTGGCAGAATGGTACGTAGATGTCTATACTTTTCTTTGAGAGGCTATAGGACTTTAGGAAACTATCTCTTCTTTCTTCTTTCGTGCTATAACTCAATTCCAATTGGTATCTGGTGATCAAATTGGTATCTATCTCCCTTCACTCTCTTGTTCGCAGATGGTTGACACCAGGCGTAACGGATCAAGGGTAGCAGTTCCAGCTGCGGGGATGGAAGCCATAGGGCAAAAAAGGGGCAGGGGCAGGGGCAGGGGCAGGGACAGAGAAATAGCAACACCTACCAGGGGTGGAGCTCAGGCAGAGACTGAGCTTAGAGCGGTGACCCCTCCCCTACCACAGGATCCTATTGAGAAAGAGGTTGAGGTTGTGCTTGAGAAGGGCGTGGAGCAGAGGGGGCGCCATCAGTAGGAGGTGTAGGCCTTCCCCCTATCGCCCGAGGTATTTTAGCAGGTGTGGGATTTTCTGAGTGGGTTGGCAGTTACTAGAGCCACCCCTACTGGGATAGCAGATCAGGTTCTGGACGTTCATCCAGCTGTCGCTGCAGTCCCCAAGATGGATTTGGCATCGAGTACTGATGCTTTCTTTCATCCAATGCTAGGCCCTGTTATGACCGGGACCAAGCATGAGCTGCTGACCAAGTTCTAGAAACTGAAACCTCTGACAATTCATAGTATAGAGAAGGAGGATGCGTTTGAGTTTATTCGGGACAACTATGAGAGGTTGCTCGGATTGATGACATGGCCTATTGTTATGCATTCCCGAGGAAATCTGAGGCCAAGGCATCAAATGCTGTGATAGTAGGTATAATTCTAGTATGTGACCAGATGGCTTCTGTATTAATTGATCCAGGTTCTACATATTCATATGTATCTATAAAATTCACTTTGGGTCTGGATTTGATTTGTGATGTCCTTGATTCCCCTATTCATATTTCTACCCCGGTCAGGGAGTCTGTGGTGGTAACCCATATGTATTGTACTTGTTCTTCTTTATGGGGTTACAGACTTGGGTAGATTTGGTTATTCTAGATATGCTGGATTTTGATGTTATTTTGGGTATGACTTGGCTGTCTCCATATCATGCTGTGTTAAACTGTAATGCTAAGACTGTGACTCTAGAGATTCTGGGTAAGGTAGACTAGAATGGGAATGTGTGTACAAGCCTAAACCGATGAAGATTATATCCTTTGTTCGGGCTAGGAAGTTAGTGGGGAAAGGTTGTTTGGCATTCTTGGCTCATTTTTGGGAAGTTAGTATGGAGCCCCCTTCGATTGAGTCAGTTCTGGTGGTTTTTGAATTTTAGGAGGCGTTCCCGGTGGATTTTCCTGGCAAGCCTCCAAATAGAAATATCAATTTTTGCATAGATTTAGAGCCGGGCACTCACCCAATCTCTATTCCTCCTTATCGTATGGCCTCGACAGAGTTGAGGGAACTTAAAATCCAGCTTCAAGAACTTTTAGATAAGGGCTTTATTCATCCCAGTGCTTCACCTTGGGGTGCTCCAGTATTGTTTGTAAAGAAGAAGGATGGTAGTATGAGGATGTGTATAGACTAAAGGAAACTGAACAAGGTCACCATCCGAAATAAGTATCCCTTACCCTGCATAGATGACTTTTTTTATCAGTAGCAGGGTGCTTCTGTATTTTCAAATATTGACTTGAGGTCAGGGTACCATTAACTAAAGAATAGGTCAGAAGATATACCTAAGACAACATTACAGACTCTGTATGGGAACTATGAGTTCCTGGTAATGTCGTTTGGGTTGACTAATGCGCCGACGACTTTCATGAGTTTGATGAATGGTGTCTTCTAGTCATTTCTGGATTCATTCGTAATTGTGTTTATATATGACATTCTGATTTACTCTAAGAGTAAGGAGGAACATGCAGAGCATCTTCGCATTGTTCTGGGGATATTGAGGCACAAGAAATTGTATGCCAAGTTTTCAAAGTGTGAATTTTAGTTGTCTTCGGTTGCCTTCTAAGGGCATGTTTATTTCAGAAAAGGTGGTGATAGTGGATCCCCTAAAGATTGAGGCAGTTAAGAGTTGAGTCCGTCCTAGCTCTGTGGCTGAGGTTAGGAGTTTTGTGGTGCTTGCAAGCTATTATCGCAGGTTTGTCAAGAGTTTTTCTTCCATTACTACTTACTTGACAAGGTTTACTCAGAAGGAGGTACATTTTGTTTGGTCTGACAAGTGTGAGGAGAGCTTCCAAAAGCTCAAGACACTTCTGATTACAGCTCCCATCCTATCATTGCTGGTTGAAGGTAAGGATTTCATTGTGTTTTGTGATGCTTCACATTCGGGTTTAGGTGTTGTGTTAATACAGGACAGGAATTTTTTAGCGTATGCTTCAATACAATTAAATCCCCATGAGAAGAATTACATAACCCATAATTTGGAGTTGACAGCGGTGGTCTTCACACTCAAGATCTGGAGACACTATCTATATGGTGTCAAGTGTGAAGTATTCACAGACTATCACAGCCTGCAACATATGTTTACACAGAAGGATTTGAATCTGATACATAGGAGGTGGATGGAGCTATTAAAGGATTATGATGTGACATCGAGTATTATACGAGTAAGGATAATGTGGTGGTAGACGGATTGAGCCAGAAAGCGGTTAGCATGGGAAGTTTGGCTTGTTTGGGGGTATCCAAACAACCTTTGGCTAAGGAGATTCGGTCTCTACATTGGGAATTTCGGAATAGGGTGGGGTATTGGCCAGTATTGAGGTTAGACCCATATTTCTAGAGGAAATAAAAGAAAAACAGTTTCAAGATGCACAATTGAACAAGCTTTGGAACAAGGTGGTCTACGGGGAGGCCTGGGATGCCACATTGGATGCTGGCAGGGTATTATGCTTTAGGGGGTGGATTTCTGTTCCTCATATTGATGAATTGATACAAAATATGTTGTTAGAAGCTCATGGTTTATGATATTCAATCCATCCAGGTTTAACAAAAATGTATCGGGATTTAAGGCGACTTTATTAGTGGCCTGGGATGAAGAGGGACATAGCTGATTATATGTCTAAGTGTCAGAATTATCAACAGGTTAAGTATGAGCACCAAAGGCCTACATGATTGCTTTAGAGGATGCCCATTCTCGAGTGGAAATGGAAATGATAGCTATGAATTTCGTGGTGGGTCTTTCTAAGACTTTGGGAAAATATGACTCCATTTGGGTCATCTGGACTGGCTGACCAAGTTAGCCCAATTCATTTTGATCAGGGTGGATTATAATTCATAGTAGTTGGCCAAGATTTATGTTAAGGAAATTCTGAGATTGCATGGGGTGCCACTCTCCATCATTTCAGACAGAGGTACGCAGTTTACTTCCAAGTTCTGGTTAAAGTTGCACGAATAGTTGGGAACCCAACTCACTTTCAGCACAGCTCTCCATCCTTAGACAGACGGTCAGTCAGAGAGGACGATTTAGGTACTGGAGGACAAGCTGAGAGCATGTGTAATCAATTTTGGGGCCCATTAAGACCAGTTCTTATCATTGTGTGAGTTCTCATACAATACCAACTATCACTCTTGTATCAACATGGCACTATTCGAGGCACTTCATGGAAGGGTATGTAGATCACCCATAGGGTGGTTTGAGGCAGGCGATGTGAAAACCATTAGGCATTGACTTGGTGAAGAAAGCTCAGGAAAAAGTGAGGGGTATTCAAACCAAGTTGCTAGTAGCCCAAAGCAAGTCGAAGGAGTATGCATATTGCAAGGTAAGAGACATGGCATTTAAGGTTGGTGAACAAGTGTTGTTGAAGGTGTCACCAATGAAAGGGATAATGCAATTTGGCAAAAAGAGAAAGCTTATCCCTCGGTATATTGGTCCATTTGAGTTTCTCAAGATTGTAGGGCCAGTGGCTTACATGTTAGCACTGCCACCCAGTTTGTCCAGAGTCCATCCAGTCTTCCTTGTATCCATATTGAGGCGATACCATGGGGATGGGGAGTACATTATTAAGTAGGATTCAATCTTGCTAGAAAGGGATCTTTAGTACGAGGAGGAGCTGATTGATATTCATGATCGGGATGTCCAGAAGTTAAAGACAAAGAAAATTAGATTGGTGAAGGTTCAATGGAAGCATTATCCGGTTGAGGAAGCTACTTGGGAAATCGAGGACATGCGGGACAAGTACCCTAACTTGTTTAAGGAATCAGGTACTACCATGTTCTCTCTTTTGGCTCATTTTTTATGGGTTTGATCATTCAAGGATGAATGATGGGTAAATTGGTATCTGTTGTAATAATATGTTCTGTCGTTATGGGTAAACCATTTATGCGAAGAATCGAGTTAGAAAACTTTTGGGTTTGGGAGTTTAAAATTTTGGGCTAGGCTAGTCTCGAATATTTTTAGAGTGAGGTATGGTCTAGGGCAATCCAGGCAAGGATTGGGTAAAATGTCTTAGGTCGAGCTATATTTTCTGTTAGCTAAGGCGTTAAGGAGTCCGGAGGACTTTTCAAAAGTGAATTTGGGTAAGTAGAACTCCCGATATTGAAGTTGATGTAAAAAGATTGGTTCAGAACATCTGGATTTGAAGTGTGTTGTAAAATGGGCATTTTGGGGGATTTTCCGAGGTTTTGTTCTGTGTCAAATGCTATAGCGGTTGACACTGCGCTACAGTGATGACTGCTATAATGGAGAAATTCATGTGGTAGTGGAAGTCAAGATTGTCAGCACCGCCATAGCGGGCGGGTTCTGCTATGGTGGCGCCGCTATAGCAGAACGGGGACCGCTATAATAGAATAAGTCACTGTAAATGCATAAGCTTCCCCAAAAAATTTAGAATTTTCCAAGAACATTTTGGGGAAGGGCAGAGGCAATTTGGGCGATTCCACATCAGTTTTCCACCAAATTTCTAACTAAAGGTAAATATTTTACTCCCCTACTTCAGCACTTCGATTCCTAGACTTTAGAATCTATAATTACGGGCTTGGGGGAAGGTTTGGTTGACCTAAGATGGTAGAATCCGGTGTTATGGGGATTCTAGGGTGTAGGAATTCTTGGGTTGTGATTGCATTTACTTATTCATGATTAAACCACTATAATTTGCTTAATGTATCTGTAAAAATGATATTTTTAGGAGAATTAATAGTGGGAAAGCCCTGGGATGGGTTAAATGATAATGGTTAGGCCCGAGGATTAGGATTTGAGTATAATTTAGGGATCGTTAGGCCATTTGGACTGATTTTAGTATTATGTGTAATTATTTTTATACCAAGGACAAGCAAAAGCTTCAGAAAATGGGAAGGCTCTGGTCCAGTAGAACTTTCAGGCTATTCGAGGTAAGTGATGGTTATTGTTTTCCCATTTGCAATATGTGTACATTATAACTCTTGCTTAGTATTGTATGTTCATTGCATGATTTAATGATTGGAATTATAAATGTCTAAATGTCCGATTTTCAATCATGTAAAATGAACTTGTCTTGTTGCTTGTTGGTTTTCAAGTGTGATTGTATTCATTATTGTTGATTGTTGGATTGTGTATGACATTCGGTTGGTTCTAGTACCATGCCTGATACGGGATACATATCAGTTAGCTCGGGTACCATGCCTGGTACAAGATACATATATCAGTTGGCTCGGGTACCACGCCTGGTATAGGTTCTATATTGGTTGGCTCGGGTACCACGCTTGGTATGAGTTTGTTTATACTTGTTTGATTGTATTCTGTTGATGGTTTTGTGAGTGGACCAGGTGATTTCTTGAATTGTGATTGTTGCATATTGGCCCATGAGTGACCAGGTGGTTGTACTTAATTGCGGGGTTGGTCCTTGTGTAGACCGGGATGGCATGTTGAATACTGTAGGTGTTATCCTAGGAAACCTTGATTAGTCCAGATTGCTTGAAAAAGGTTGCTTTGTTTGTAATTGATGTTGTTTGAGGTGGTCGTTGGCATGTTTCATGTAGTTGGTAAGTTAGGGGGAGAACTGAGAGTCTGGGTTACGTTTCTGGCTTGTTGATACATGTTTTGTCCTACTTTACTTAGCTTTAGTTATATGTTCATATGTTGTTTATTGGAGCTGGCTGATGACCCTACTAGTACACTGTGGTTTTGTATACTGATACTGCACTTTCTTTCCTTTTATGAGTATAGAACATATTTCGGCGGCTTCTACGCGATCTCAGTTTTAGTCCCGACATTTTCAGAATCCAAGGGTGAGCTGCTTTTTTTGGGCTACCATGGTTTCATCTAGTTTGTTTCTAGTCCATTATTTTGGACTTTGACTTCTTGTTTTGGGGTTGCATCCCGCACTCTAGATATTAGGAGATGTTTTGGTACACGACTTTCAAATTCTAGAGGTGGTTTTCCGCAGGATCATTATTATTATTATATTTTTAGCTATGAATTCTAGAATTTAATGCATCTGATTTTGAGCTGTTAGTTTTGCTAAGTATTGGTTGATCTATTGGTTCGCTCATCCAGAGTTTTTTAATGAGTGCCACTCGTGATGTTTGGGTCGTGACACTCAAGTGTTCAATTCCCTCCCGAGAAAAAGACTTCGAATTAAAAAGCTTTATAGATCTAGAAAAACTATTAAAAGAAAATTTTAAGAGATTACAAATCAGTCCTTTAAGTATAGATAATAATCTTGATGAAGAAAAAATCTCAGATGAGATTAATAAAATTTCAGAAAGATATGCTAGAAAGCCAGTTTAAAAAATGTACTCTTATCCCCGATCAACTCCTCAAGATTTATTATTAGAAGAGCAAAAATTGGTAATCTCTAATAGCTATAGTGAAAAAGAAATATTTGAATGAAATATAGATGATAATACTGACAGGTTAATTTATACATTAATGCACAAAATATTAATGTATAGTACAATCTGCAAAGCTAATAATAACAGTGATAAGACAATTACATATATGATTATTGCAGGATTTATCGACTAATTAAAATGTTGGTTTGATAATTATTTAACTCAAGAACAACGTTATAGGATATTACAAGTTATTAAGCAAGAGGGTGAACAACCTGTTCAAAATACTGTTTATACTCTAATTCTTAATATTATAGAACATTTCTCGGACAGATGGTCTGAGAATAGTGAAACTATTAGAACTATGCTTCAAAATTTGAGATGTAAAACTCTCATATTCTTTAGATGGTATAAGGATGTATTTTTATTTAGATTCATGGAATTACCAAAGTATAATAATTTACACCAAAAGTCTAAATTCATAGATAGACTACCAGCACTCTTTGGTGAAAGGGTTAGAAAAGTCCTTAGAGGAACAACAACAAATATAAACTATGATGAATATATTTATGGAAAATTAATAAGTGTATATACTCAAGAAGGTATGCAATGAGATCAAGTTGAATCAACAGATCAAACGACATCGTCTTAATGAAAGACAACAATTAAGAGAAATTTATGAACAATTTACCATACACATTCCTAACAAGTCTAAAGAGCCTCATAGACAAAAGAAGAAAAAAAAAATTCATGATTGAAAGAATAAACGATTGAAAAAATGATCAAAAAGAAAAAAAACTTTTAAAGCAAAAAAAAAGATTTTATTAAATTCAACAAGCCTAATGCTTGTTACAAATGTAGTAGAGTAGGCCATTATGTCAAAGATTGCAAGGTTAAGGAAAAAATAAAAAATCTTAACATTGATGAAGAGATGAAAAATTCTTTGTGGATGTCATGACCCTTCCGCTTATCTTCGCGTTTACGCATTCATTGCACTATTAGAGATTTCATGTAGTGGCCCCAAGTTATTTATGGCTTACTGGGACCGGTAGTTTGGTGCCCTGGTCGTTCGTCTGGTTGTTTTGCCCTTTTTCCTGTTTTAGAGCTTTAACTTAGAATATCGTTGACTTTAGTCAACATTCTTAGCTAACATTCTTGGAATTGAATTCTGACAGTTCTGTTAGCTCCAGAACATTGAGTTTGGTCTAGTTGGACCTTTAGTTAAGGCCTGAGAACTTCCGATATGGGTTTGGTATTGCTTTCTCTGTTTTCAGGCCATTTGGAGCTGAAAGTGTAACTTTGGGTGACTTTCGATGATCAGAGTGTCGGATTTGAAATCCGATGATTCCATCAGCTCAGGAATGTTGAATTTTGGTTAGGAAGGTGGTTGGTTCGAGTTTCGGGTGAGCCGAACTCATTTTGAGCCTTTGGATTCTTATTTGTTGGTGTTGACTTGGGTCAACATTTCTCCGAAACTACCTCGTATGGAAGTTTCATCGATTCCATTGAGTCTGGAACGTCGTTTCTACTCTGTTAGCATTACTGGTTTTTGAATATCAGTTTCCGATTATGGCCAAAACACCCCGTAGGGAATTCTAGTGCAACTGGTTTTATTGCAGGTTGCAGGCCTTCAGCGCCAATGGTGCCCAGGCAGCGCGATTGCGCTAGCCTGTGGCCAGGCCTTCAGCGCAATTGTGCAAGGGCCAGCGCGATCGTGCCTCAGCACATGCAGCTGGCCAGCGCGATTGTGCCATTTTAGCACGATGGCGCTTTGGTGTCAGGCCTCCTCCAGTGCGATGGAGCTGGTCTAGCGCGATAGCACTAACCAGCGACCATCAGCTATATATTTCTGGTTGTTCGATTTTCCAACCAATTTCTCTCCACCTTTCTCACTCTAAACAACCTTATACTCTACCATTTTGTTCCAAATCTATTCTAAACCTTGGGGAATCATTTGTTCGTGGATTTTTCGTAGTTCTTCGTTTATTGATAAGCCTTCTTTCTCCTTGAATTTTCTTGTTCTCTCTCTAAATTCCACCATTGATGCTCATCCCAAAGCTTGGAAATATTTTGGTAGTGGCTGCCTCTAAGCTTGTGCATGTTCATGGGGGTGAAGAATTCTTCATCTTGGTTTAAATTTTGGCTTTTTGGTAAGTAATTCTTGCCTAATTTCCGATTTTTATTCTTGAAATTCTACCTTCAAACCCCAACTTGAGTGGGCTGTTTTGGCGCCTTCCTCTTCACCAATTGTGCTCAATTTTGGAGTATAGCTTCTTGGCATCGTTGGGGTCATCGTGCTTCTTCTCATTTTTGGTTTCGAGTTGTGGGCCTTGTGGGCTCGTTTTTTACCCGAATTTTGACCCGGCCACAATTGTAGCAATATGGATATTGTTAGACTCGTTTTAATGCTTTATTTATGTTTATGATAGTTTGATTGTCATTCCGGATCTCTCAGAGCGGTTTGGGCTTGGACGTTCTTGTTCGGGCAGCTTATCATCGGATGACAGGTAGGTTACGGTTTAACTTCTAGACTTAGCATATATCAGATAAAATTGTACTAGCTGGCATCCTTGGGTTAGGTTACTAGGTTGGTACCACAAACCTTGACCACTTTTCCATGATTCACCAATTTCTTTCCTCCGTTGTTTGTAGTACTCTTGGTATTTAATATTAACACCCTTATGGTCCTGTGAGGCCTTGTTGACTCTGGAACATAGATGGTGGGATTATTGGAAATGTCTGCAAGTCCTGGACATAGAAATATCCTTCTAAGCTGGTTATGCTTGCTAAGTAGCTTTGGAGCCTGTGCAGGGCCGATAGGTTGTTGTGAGCTGTTGGACGGCTATTTGTGTTTGATCATTCATTTACATGCATGTAAAGAGGGTTTATCCATGTTTTACTATGATTTTGGCTTTGGGCCTACAGGAATTGTTTTCTAAACTTTTCATGGAACCGAGGGCCCATTTTTTATGGCAATGAATTGGAAAATGGTTTGACTTAACCTGTGAATCTTCTTAGGGTAAAAGAATGTTAAATTATGATTTCTATCACCAATTTTACTACTATTGCTAAACTCGACCGGGTCGAGGTGCTAGTTAAGTTTTCTTACTGATTTGAGATGAATCTAGCCTCGGTCGGACTGATCATTTGAGTTGACTTTCTACTGTTTTAGACCCGACTATGCCCCGGGCACCCTTGTAGGGGTTTTTGAGATTTCATCTACTACATTAGTCCTGGACAGGGTCTGGGCATCCATATTTGAGATTTAGCCACTGGCTTGTACTCGGACTTAATTCTGGAGGACACGTTTTTGATACTGAGTTTTGGTATGGGGTCCGGGACATCTATGGACCATGCCACCCCAGGCCTGAGGCTTTGGGCTGTGTGTACTGGGGGGAGGATATACGGTGGAGTAGAGGTATACAGGCAACGTGCTTCCATTGAACCTACCCGCTTGGCCCGATCAGCACCGGAGAAGGTATATACAGAGTTTTTATTACACCCTGAGGTTATCATGTATCATATCATTCATTTCTTGAGGCTCCACCCTTGTTTGATGTTTGGTGATTTTATGCTCCGGTAGTATGGGATGCCGGAGTGTTTGTTTTCACTTTTTTGTGTTCCCCGGTTGTATGGGTGGCCGGCGGACTGTTGGTAGACTCTTGTTGCTTTATTACGGTTATAAGTATGAGATTGGTTACTACAAGGTTGTTACTTCTAGATTGAGACTGTCATGATTAGCTTGGTTATTGATTTCTATTTACCAAGCATGTCTACCTTTATTCCTCTCTCCCATTCCTTATACTTGAGGTTACCGGTATACCGTCCATTTCTGACACTCATTACATATATAGTGTTATTGCAAGGATCCCAGGTGTGTTGTTTCTTACTTTCACCTGTGCCTATTGTGTATATATTCTATTTGCTAGCCTTATATGTTGTTCTTGTTGTCTTCCCTCTGGGATAGTTCCTATGTACTTTTCATTGATTTCCGTGACTTCTTTCTTCTATTTTGTCTGTTATTAATCTTTTATCTTATATGTGCCCAGTCGGCCTATGATACCTACTAGGTACCTTATGCTTCACATTTGGTGCTCACCTTACACACTGTATCTTCTGGTGCAGATCCTAGTGTGAGCCATCGTTGCTAGCTCGTGAGAGACTCGTGCTTAGAGTTTTGTGACATCCAAACTGGGTGAGCTCTTGGAAACCGGAGCTTGACTCTAGTTTATTTTTTTTGTATATTTTGTACTCTTATAGCTTCGGATACGTGATGTATATATTTTATTTTTGGATCCTTGTACTCGTTATGTAGATCAGGCTCTTATATGCTATGATATCCGGTTTTGGGGTTGACTTAGCTTCCACTTTGTATTTATATTACTCCTGTTATCCAGTTTATTCATCTTGTTCCCTTGCTTCCGCTTATTTATTTGTTATTTCGCTTACAATGTTATAAGGTAGACCATTACTAACCGTTCTGGGCTACATGGATTGGTTCGCCTACTAGGGGTTGTTGGTGCCATCATGACCGAGAAATCAGGTCATGACAGCTCGGTATCAGAGCCCTAAGTTCACTGGTTAGTCTAGTAGAGTCATGTAGATCGGGGCGGATACGTCCATACTAAATCTTTGGGAGGCTATGGTGATATCTTAGGAAAATGGACTTTTCTTGTTTCTCTCTCATGCATAGTATCCTTGAAAGTTTCTATAAATCTCACTTATTCTAGTTCACTCTTCCGCAGATGGTTCGTATGAGATCTTCAGCTTCTGGAAGAGGAGAGTCTCCTTCCCCTGCACCTCTAACTACAACTAGGGGATGGAGTGGTCGTAGGAGTAGAGGTAGGGTTCGTGGACGCCCCAGAGAAGCGGCACCTACTAGAGCTGCCCAGAGTATGATTACGTGCCAAAGTTTGCTCCAGAGCAGCAAAATGTGGACTCGGGGATAGCCCAGGTACCACAAACTCCCGTACCAGTTCCAGCACCAGTTTGTGTGCCGGCTTCATCCCCAGCTCAGTCTTGGAATATTCGAGGGTTACTTGTTCAGCTTTTGGGTATAATTGGGGAGCGTCCTTCTGAGACAGCTTAGACATCCGCTCATGGGGCATCCCTGGGTGTTTCGAGTTTAGGAGCGCAGCCTACTACTGCGTCTCCCAGTGCTGAGGTTGTTCCTGTCCCAGTGGTTGCCCAACCTCTTACTCCTCGCCCTACTATGACAGAGACGGAGCATAAGGCCTTGGGTAGGCTTCTGAGATTGGCACCGCTGAGATTCGCTGGTATGTCAGGTCAGGACCCATATGATTTCATTACCACCTATGAGGAGATGTTGCATCATTTGTGGCTATTAGAGACCCACGGGGTTGGCTATACTTCATATCAGCTGGAAGGTCTAGTGAAGTTATGGTGGAGGGCACAAGTTGCTTCCAGGGCTTTGACATCACCTCCATTGACCTGGTTCGAGTTTTATGAGGCCTTTATGGCCAAGTTCTTGCCATAGAGTGATAGAGAGCATCGGAGGGAGTAGTTCATTAGACTTTCTCAGGATTCTATGATTGTCCCAAAGTACGAGGCCTGTTTCCATTAGCTTGCTCCATTTGAAGCTATGATTACGCCTACTGAGGCTGATAGGGTCCGTAGGTTTATTTGGGGGTTACGAAGAGAGTTTAGAGAGCCTGCAGAGATATTGGTTACTAGCTGTCGGTCATTCTAGGCCATTGTGGACTATGCCTATACAGTTGAGGATTCACGTCATCATGACATCGGGGCCAGAGATAAGAGGCCTTGACATCAGGGTAGCTACAGTGGTTCTAGGCATGGTGGTAAAGGTTTAAGCCAGTAGGGCTGAGGTTATCAGCCACAACAGCACCAGAGTCAGTCCAGTTGACTGTTTCAGGCTTCACTTCAGGCTTCTGGTTCTTAGTTTGAGCAGGGTCAGGGCAATCAGCGAGGTCACAGTGGTCAGCCATTCAGAGGTACATATTCTGGGGCATCAGGCTGTGGTGGCCATTTGAGTTATGTCGGTTCATCTCGACCGAGTAGGTCGTCAGGGGCTTGTTTTACTTGCATTGTGGTTGGTCATTTTGCTAGAGATTTCCTCCAACAGGGTACAGTTCAGTCGACCAAGCCATTATGAGCAGTTCAGCCTCCAGCTAGAGGGGCTGGTGGTTAGGCTAGGGGTGGTGCCCCGCGTGGCAGAGCAGGTGGTAGGGATGGAGGTCGATCATGTGGAGGTCTTTGTCAGTTCTATGTGGTCCTTGGGATACCAGAGGCAGAGGCCTCGGATGTCGTGATCACAAGTATGATTTTTGTATGTCGTCAGCCAGCTTATGCTTTGTTTTATCCTGGATCCACTTGTTCATATATATATCTGCCTACTTTCTTCATTGTTTGGGGTTTGCTAGTGATCCATTATTTGTTGTTGTTTCTGTTTTGACCCCACTAGAATATTCTTTAGTAGTGGATCAGATTGTGAGATCCTGTGTGATATATGTTGGTGATTTGGAGACTTAGGCTGACTTGATGATAATTGATATGTTAGACTTTGATGTGATACTGGGCATGGACTGGTTATCCCCTCACCGTGAGGTTTTGGACTATTATGCCAAGACCGTTACCATAATCGTGCCCGATGTATCCCTAGTTGTATGGCAGGGTTCTGTCATCCATGCATTTGTCTGGGATCATCTTTTGCCTTCGGGCTAGGAAGTTGATTTCTCGTGGGTGTCTAGCTTATCTAGCATATGTCTAAGATGCTAGTGTTGACCCTACGTCCTCTGAGTCTGTTCCTGTGGTTATAGACTTTCTAGATGTGTTTCCTACCGACCTGTCAGGCTTTCCACCTGAGAGAGATGTTGATTTTTCCATTGAGTTAGAGCTGGGCACCAGGCCCATTTCTATCCCTCCCTACCATATAGATCCTGCTGAGTTGAGAGATCTTAAGGAGAATCTCCAGGAATTATTAGCTAAGGGGTTTATTAGACCGAGTGTGTCTCCTTGGGGTGCTCATGTTCTTTTCGTGTAAAAAAGGATGGGTCGATGCGGATGTGTATTGACTATGGCAGTTGAATAAGGTGACTATGGAAAATAGGTATCTGATGCCCATGATTGATGACTTATTTGATTAGCTTCAGGGTTCCGCCGTGTTTTCAAGGATTGATTTGAGGTCCGGCTACCATCAATTGAGGATTAGGGCGGAGGACATCCCTAAGATACAATTCAGGACACGTTATGCCCACTATGAGTTCCTGCTGATGCCTTTTGGGTTGACTAATTCCCCCGCAGCCTTAATGGATTTTTGCGTAGGGTGCTTGGCCCGTACTTGGATATGTTCGTGATAGTCTTCATTGATGACATTCTGATATACTCGAGGAGTAGGGATGAGCACAAGCAATATTTGAGGACTATACTTTAGATTTTGAGAGATCATCGGCTTTATGCCAAGTTCTAAAAGTATGAGTTTTGGATTGAGTCAGTTGCATTCCTAGGACCCGTGGTGTCTAAGGATGGGATTAGAGTTGATCCGGGTAAGATTTTTGTGGTTCATTATTGGCCTAGACCTACTACTCCTACCGAGGTACGTAGCCTTGTTGGGTTAGTTGGATACTACATATGGTTCATTGAGGGATTTTCTTGTATAGCAGCACCTTTGACTATGCTGACTAGGAAGGATGTTCCATTTTAATGGTCCGATCGGTGTGAGCATAGCTTCCAGAGGCTTAAGGCGTTATTGACTTCAGCTCCAATTTTGACTTTACCAGTTGAGGGTTAGAATTTCTTTGTGTATTGTGATGCTTCAGGGGTCGGTCATGGTTTTGTGTTAATACAGCAGGGTCAAGTGATAGCATATGCGTCAAGGCAACTGATGGTTCACGAGCGCAACTACCCCAATCATGACTTAGAGTTGGTAGCAGTAGTCTTCACGCTCAAGATCTGGAGGCACTACTTATATGGAGTTCACTGTGAGATATTCACCGACCATCATAGTCTTCAGTACATTATGAGTCAGTGCAAGCTGAACTCGAGGTAGAGGACATGTATTTAGTTGCTGAAGGACTATGATTTCACTATTCTATACCATCCGGGCAAGGAAAATATGGTAGTGAATGCCTTGAGTCAGAAGGCGGTGAGTATGGGCAGCCTAGCTTCACTTTAAGTTTCTGAGTGACCGTTGTCCTTGGACATCCAGTCCTTGGCTAATCGTTTGGTTAGGCTTGACTTATCAGATCCCAGCAGAGTTCTCGATAGTGTTGAGGTTCGTTCCACTCTATTTGATCAGATTCAGAGCTGAAAGTTTGAGGATCAGGGTTGTGTAACCTTTGTGATCAGGTAGTTTGGGGTGAGGCCAGCCGGGCTACTTTGGGTTCTGATGGTATTCTGAGATTTGATGGTCAACTTTGTGTTCCGAGGGTTGGTGACTTGATTCAGTTGATACTTTGCGAGGCCCATTGTTCTAGGTATTCCATTCATCTAGGCGTTGCAAAGATGTATAGAGATTTAAGGCAGCTTTACTGGTTAAATGGTATGAAGAAGGACATGGCAGAGTTTGTATCTCGGTCCTTGAAATGTTAGCAGGTTAAGTTCACGCACATGAGACTGGGTGGTTTGATGTAGCGACTTCCCGTTCTTGAGTGGAAGTGGGAAGGTATTACTATGGACTTCATTTTTTGTTTACCTCATACTTCTCATAGATTTGATTCTATTTGGGTGATCTTTGATAGGCAAACTAAGTTAGCACACTTCTTGCCGGTTCATACTTCCTACAGTGCAGAGAGGCTAGCTCAGATCTATATTTGTGAGATTGTTTGGTTGCACGGGGTCCTAGCTTCTGTTATTTAAGACTGCGACACTCAGTTCACATCTCAGTTATGGAGAGCTATATAAAGGGATTTGGGTACAGAGGTTCAGCTTAGTATTTCTTTCCACCCTCAGACAGATGGCCAGTCCGAGAGGACTATTCAGGTCCTGGAGGACATGCTTCGAGCTTGGGTTCTTGACTTTGGAGGTTCATGGGATCAGTTTGTGCCATTGGCCGAGTTTGAATATAATAATATCTTTCATTCGAGCATTGGCATGGAACCTTTTGAGGCCTTGTATGGTAGGCATTACAGATCGCCGATTAGTTGGTTTGACGGGTTAGAGTCCAGACCGCAGGGTACAAATTTTCTTAGAGATTCCTTGGATCGAGTTCATTTGATTCAGGACAGGCTTAGAGCGGCCCAGAGTAGGCAGAAGAGTTATGTTGATCATAGAATTCGTGCCTTAGAGTTTAGTATTGGTGATTTGGTTTTCCTTTAAGTGTCGCTCATGAAGGGCGTTATGAGGTTTGGTCGGCAGGGCAAGCTTAGCCCCAGGTTTATTGGGCCATTTGAGATTCTACAAAGGGTTGGTAGTGTTTCCTACATGTTAGCTTTGCCTCCGATGTTTGCAGCTATTCACCTAGTTTTTCATGTGTTAATGTTGCATCGGTATATGCCAGATGAGTCTCACATGTTGCATTAGGATTCAGTTCAATTGGATGAGAGCTTGTCATTTGTTGAGGAGCCGATAGCTTTCCTGGCCAGAGATATAAGGAGATTGAGATCTAGGGAGATTCTGGTTGTGAAAGTTCAATGGAGGCACCATCCAGTCGAGGAGGCTACCTGGGAGACTGAGAGCGAGTTGCGTGCTCAGTATCCGCAGTTGTTCGAGCCTTCAGGTACTCCCTTCTTCTTGAATTTCGAGGACGAAAGTCTTTTTAGTAGTGGATGTTGTGATGACCCTTCCGGTCATCTTCGCGTTTACGCATTTATTGCACTGTTAGAGATTTTCTGTAGCGTCCTAAGTCATTTATGGCTTGTTGGGACTGGTAGTTCGGTGCCCTGGTCATTCGTCTTGTTATTTTTCCTTTTTCCTATTTTAGAGCTTTAACTTCGAATATCATTGACTTTAATCAACATTCTTAGATAATGTGCTCAGAATTGAATTGTGACAGTTCCGTTAGCTCCAGAGCATTGATTTTGGTCAAGTTGGACCTTTAGTTGAGGCCTGAGAACTTCCAGTGTGGGTTTGGTATTGCTTTCTCTGTTTTCAGGCCATTTGGAGCTGAAAGTGTAACTTTGGGTGACTTTCGATGATCGGAGTGTCAGATTCAAAATCCAACGATTCCATCAGCTCTGGAATGTTGAATTTGGGGTAGGAAGGTGGTTAGTTCGGGTTTCGGGTGAGTCAGACTCATTTCGAGCCTTTGGGTTCTTATTCGTTGGTGTTGACTTGGGTCAACATTTCTCTGAAATGACCTTATATGGAAGTTTCATCGATTCCGCAGAGTCTGGAATATTATTTTCACTCTGTTAGCATTATTGGTTTTTGAATTTCAGTTTTAAATTGTGGCCGAAACACCCCGTAGGGAATTCTAGTGCAGCTGGTTTTATTGCAGGTTGCAGGCCTTCAGCGCCAACGGTGCCCAGGCAGCGATCGCGCTAGCCTGTGGCCAGGCCTTTAGCGCAATCGCGCAAGGACAAGCGCGATTGTGCTATTTTAGCGTGATGGCGCTTTGGCGCTGGTCTAGCGCGATAGCGCTGACCAGCGACCATCAGTTATATATTTCTTGTTGTTCGATTGTCCAGCCATTTTCTCTCCACCTTTCTCACTCTAAACAACCGTATACTCTCCCATTTTGTTCCAAATCTATTCTAAACCTTGGGGAATCATTTGTTCGTGGATTTTTCGTAGTTCTTCGTCTATTGGTAAGCCTTCTTCCTCCTTGAATTTTCTTGTTCTCTCTCTAAATTCCACCATTGATGCTCATCCCAAAGCTTGGAAATATTTTGGTAGCGGCTGCCTCTAAGCTTGTGCATGTTCATGGGGGTGAAGAATTATTTGTCTTGGCTTAAATTCCAGCATTTTGGTAAGTAATTCTTGCCCAAATTCTGATTTTTATTCTTGAAATTCTACCTTCAAACCCCAACTTCAGTGGGCTGTTTTGGCGCCTTCCTCTTTGCCAATTGTGCTCAATTTTGGAGCACAACTTCTTGGCATCGTTGGGGTCATCGTGCTTCTTCTCATTTTTTGTTTTGGGTTGTGGGTCTCACGAGCCCGTTTTTTACCCTGATTTTGACCCAGCCACAATTGTAGCAATATGGGTATCGTTAGACTCATTTTATTGCTTTATTTATGTTTATGATAGTTTGATTGTCATTTGGGATCTCTCAGAGCGATTCGGGCTTGGACGTTGTTATTCGGGCAGCTTGTCATCGGACGATAGGTAGGTTACAATTTAACTCCTAGACTTAGCATATATCGGATAAAATTGTACTAGCTGGCATCCTTGGGTTGGGTTACTAGGTTGGTACCACAAACCTTGACCACTTTTCCATGATTCTCCCATTTCTTACCTCTGTTGTGTGTAGTACTCTTGGTATTTTATATTAACACCCTTGTGGTCCTGTGAGGCCTTGTTGACTCTGGAACATAGATGGTGGGATTATAGGGAATGTCCACGAGTCCCGGACATAGAAATATCCTTCTAGGATGGTTATGCTTGTTGAGTAGCTTTGGAGCCTGTGCAGGGCCGATAGGTTGTTGTGAGCTGCTGGGCGGCTATTTGTGTTTGATCATTCATTTACATGCATGTAAAGAGGGTTTATCCATGTTTTACTATGGTTTTAGCTTCAGGCCTACTGAAATTGTTTTCTAAAATTTGCATGACCCCGGGGGCCCATTTTTTATGGAGATGAATTGAAAAATGGTTTGACTTAACCTATGAATCTTCTTAGGGTAAAAGAAGGTTAAATTATAATTTCTATTACCAATTTTACTACTATTGCTAGACTCGACCGGGTCGAGGTGCTTGTTGAGTTTTCTTACTGATTTGAGATGACTTTAGCCTCGGTCAGACCGATCATTTGAGTTGACTTTCTAGTGTTTTAGACCTGGCTATGCCTTGGGCACCCTTGGAGGGGGTTTTGAGATGTCATCTACTACTTTAGTCTTGGACAGGGTCTGGGCATGCATATTCGAGATTTAGCCACTGGCTTAAACCCGGACTTGATTCCGGGGGACACGTTTTCGATATTGAGTTTTGGTATGGGGTCTGGGACCGCCATGGACCTTGCCGCCCCGGTCGTAAGTCTTTGGGTTGTGTGTGCCAGGGTGAGAGTATACGGCAGAGTAGAGGTATACGAGCAGCATCCTTCCATAGAACCTACCTGTTGGGCCCGATCCGCACTGGAGAAGGTACATACAGAGTTTTTATTCCACCCTGAGGTTATCATGCATCATATCATTCATTGCTTGAGGTTCCACCCTTGTCTGATGTTTGTTGATTGTACGCCCTGGTAGTATGGGATACCAGAGGGTTTGTTTTCACTTGTTTGCGTTCCCAGGTTGTATAGGCGGTCGGGGGACTGTAGGTAGACTCTTGTTACTTTATTACAGTTATAAGTATGAGATTGGTTACTGCAAGGTTGTTAGTTCTAGATTGGGACTGTCATGATTAGCTTGGTTATTGATTTTTGTTTTTCAAGCATGTCTACCTTTATTCGTCTCTCCCATTCCTTATACTTGAGGTTACCGGTATACCGTCCATTTTTGAAACTCATTACATATATACTCTTATTGCAAGGATCCTAGGTGCGTTGTTTCTTACTTCCACCTGTGCTTGTTGTGTATATATTCTATTTGCTAGCCTTATATGTTGTTCTTATTGTCTTCCCTCTGGGCTAGTTCTTGTGTACTTATCGTTGATTTTCGTGACTGCTTGCTTCTATTATGTCTGTTATTACTCTTTAATCTTATATGTGCCCAGTCAACCTATGATACCTACTGGGTACCTTATGCTTCGCATTTGGTGCTCACCCTACACATTGCATCTTCTGGTGCAGATCCTCGTGTGAGCCATCACCGCTAGCTCGTGGGAGACTCATGCTTGGAGTTTTGTGACATCCAGACTGAGGGTGATCTCTTGGCGACCGGAGCTTGACTCTAGTTTATCTTTTTGTATATTTTGTACTCTTATAGCTTCGGAGATATGATGTATATATTTTATTTTTGGATCCTTGTACTCCTTATGTAGATCGGGCACTTATACGCTATGATATCATATTTTGGGGTTGATTTAGCTTCCTCTTTGTATTTATATTACTCCTGTTATCCATTTTATTCATCTTGTTCCCTTGCTTCCGCTTATTTATTTGTTCTTCCGCTTACACTCTTGGAAGGTAGCCCATTACTAACCGTTCTGGGCTATGGGAATTAGTTTGCCTACTGGGGGGTTGTAGGTGCCATCATGACCGAGAAATCAGATTGTGACAGTGCAAGATTCTATTAAATTTATCTTCGAATAATTCAAGTCCAGAATAAAGTGATAGTGAAATTCCTCTACAGATGAGGATTTAAGAGTCCTTATAATGAAGATTGTGTATCCTCTGAAGATGAATGTATGTCTTTCCAGTTAGGACAACCTTGTGATAACAAGGGTGAAGATGAACTTTATAATATTTATTCTCAATTTAAGAATTCAAATATTAATGTCTTTGAAAATGATAAATTGGTAAAAATTTTGAAGATTATCAAAGATTCGGAGTTAAGATCACAAATAATTGATAAGATGGAAGGACCATCTTCAATTGAATAGTGGGAAATTCCCTCTCAAAAAGGACCTTATATTATGACTGAAGTTAAAAAAACTTCTCAAAACAAAGAAGCAAGTTGTTGATACGCCAACAACAACAGAAGATTTAATGGTAGAGATTAATAATCTCAAAAAAGAAATCTCTAATCTCAAAAATAAGAATGTTATCTTAGGTAATATGATCTCTAATCTTGAAGAACAAAGTCTTGCTTTAGAAATTCTTGATAAGAAGGAATAATTTTTTCAAACTCTTGAATTGATTACTTCGCAAAAAAATTATACAAAAGTTACTCTTTTAATTTATTATATTTTTAAAAAAGAATTTACTTCTTTAATTGATAGTGGATCAGATTTAAATTGTATACAGGAGGGACTAATACCTTCTAAGTATTTTTATAAAACTACTCATAGTCTTAAAAATGCTAGTAGTCATAAAATGAGAGTTGAATACAAACTATCCAAAGCTTACATCTATCAAAATAAAGTATATATGCCCGAAATTTTTATTTTGATAAAAGATATTTCAAATAAAATTATTCTGAGAGTTTCATTTTTTATGGATATATACCCCATTACTAAGTGGGATGCTACTGATATAACAAAATCTTTGACTAAAAAAATTAGATTTGACTTTATTACTCAACCTTTTTCAAGATTTATAAATGAAATAAAAGATAAAACTATTTAAAAAAATCGCCAAGTCAATTTTCTTAAATATGAAACATATAGCTTAACTGTGGATAAAATTTTACAAAATTCTAAATTAGGTGAAAAAATTATTTTTAAAAAAAATTAGTTTTCTTTACAAATTTGTTTAGATCATCCAAATATTATTTGGGAAAGAAAATAAATATGTAGTTAACCTTACATATAAAAAAATATTAGTGAAAATAATATTTCTACCAATGTCAGACTGTTTCATATAAATACAAAATATTTAGAATTATGTAAAAAAACTTAACTCTTTGTTACAATTTTTTTATAAGACTATCAATATTACCTTGTTCATGTACTGTTTTTTATGTTAATAAATAGGAAAAGCAAGAACGAAATTTTTTGAGGTTAGTTATTAATTATAAATCTTTAAATAGAGTTTTAAAATAGATCAGATATCCAATATATAATAAAAAGGATTTAATAGAAAGACTACATGATGCCATTATATTTTTAAAATTTGATTTAAAATCAGGTTATTGACAAATTCAAATTGCTGAAAAAGATAGGTATAAAACTGCTTTTAATGTTTCAATGGGACAATTTGAATGAAGTGTGATGCCATTTGAATTAGACAATGCTCCTTCTGAATTTCAAAAAATCATGAATGACATTTTTATTCCCTACTGTAATTTCATAATAGTTTATATTGATGATCTATTAGTATTTTTTAAAATTATTAAAATACATCTTAAACATCTTGATTTATTCAAAAAAATTATTATACAAAATGGATTGATAATATCCAAATCCAAAATGGCTCTCTTTCAAACAAAAATTAATTTTTTAGGTTATAATATTGAAAATGAAAAAATTATTCCTATAAATAGAAGCATTGAATTTGCTTTAAAGTTTCCTGATGTCATAACTGATAAAACTTAGCTTTAAAGATTTTTGAAAAGCTTAAATTATATTTCTTCTTTTATAAAGGATCTTGACAAAGATACATCAATTTTATATGATAGATATAGATTTAAAAAGATTTCAAAAGCATGATCTGAGAATCATACACAATCAGTCAAGAATATCAAGGCAAAGTTTAATTACCTATCATGTCTAATCTTAGCCAATCCTAATTGAAAAAAGAATGGTAAAAATAAATGCTTCTGATATTAGATATGGTGAAATTCTAGAATAATATTCTTTGAAAGACAAACAAGAATATCTTGTTCAATTTTATTTTGAAAAATAGAATAATACTCAAAAGAACTATGCGACAGTTGTAAAAGAAATTCTTGCTATAGTAAAGTGTGTTTTAAAGTTTCAAGAAAAATTATATAATCAAAGGTTATTAATAAAAATCGATTTCCAAGCAGTAAAATTCATATTTAATAAAAATTATAAATATCATGTTTCTAAATAAATATTTACACGATGGCAGACTCTATTAGCACCATTTGATTTTGAAATACAATATATGAAAGGATCTGATAATAGTCTTCCTGACTTTCTCACTAGAGAATATATAAGCTAATAACCTCCTTCTTATATATTGACAGTATGAGACCGTAATTCTCAACCTCTTCTCATAGAAGAAGAGGAAGAGGGTGAACAGAAATGGGCAGAGGCAATGCCCTAGTTCAGATGAGAAATCTAAAAAAAGAGAGGATAATAATACACCTTCATATTCTACTGTGCTTGTTGATGATAGCAATGAAAATATTGAGGTATATGATTAAAAAGAGAAAAAAAAGTCATACTTCTTCTTGAACAAAATCATTTAAAATGAAAAGATGGTTAATAGCAAATCATGAATAGATATTTTGATACCACATCATATGTCACTCTTGCTTATAAATACAGAATACACTATGAGATAATAGTCTTATCAATAGGGTCTGCTGAATTTAAGCATTTTTACCCTGTCAATACTAAAAAAGTTTATAACTTTTTAAAAATTATAATTAAAAAAAAAATCTCCAGATGAATGGTTCTAAGTACTCTTAAAGAAAAGGATTATATTAATTCGAAATAAAAAATAATAATTAAATATAATTATTGAGACTATATTGACAACTTTAATAAAGCTCTTTTATATGAAAATACTAATAGAAAGCATTCTTGATTTATAAAAATATGCTCTCATATACAACATATACCAAATTAATTTTGTCAATGGTGAACTTTATAATATGATCCAATATTAAATATTTTACCAGATCCATATAAAAATCTATATACTGAATGAGTTGATATTTTCTCCAAATTAATTAGTTTGGGCAAAAAAAAAAATTTATTTGATGGAATGTCAGTCATGTATTTCTCATGGATTATGATATGATCAATCAAAGTTAATAATAATTCTGATGGATTGTCATGCTTACAGAAAACTTTAATACAAAGTTTTGAAATAAGTTACTTCAGAGAAATATTGAAGAAAAAATTGACGATCAGAAAATTATAGCCTCTATTCAGACCGTCATTAATACATATAAAAATCTAATAGAATCAACACCAAAGACAGATAATTTCAGTCCATTCAAAAAAATAACAAAAAAGCTTCAAATAAAAAAAGAAGCCATATCGAGATTGAAAATAATTGCCTCTTACATGAAAGAGGTCAAAAAGAATTTAATGAAAAATCTAGACATAGAAATGTCATATGATATTTCCATGGCATCTATAGGTCATACCACAGAAGATGATGAAGCATGTCTAGCAGGGAAATCTCAAAGTAATCATAGCACGGAGAAAATTGATATTGAAATGTTTCTTCAACAATTCAAGACACAAGTGAAAGAATCTTCCAACAACAAAAGAAACAAAGAAAAAGAAAGTCAAAGTAAAGACTCCATTCAATTCATAATTGGATAATGAAGACAAAGAAGAGAAGACCCCATTATATACATAATTGGGGTAGTGAAGACAAACAACTTTTACAAAGTTGATTCTTTTATTTAAAGTAGTAGACTTTATTTTATTTGTGAGTCATATTTTATTTTAAAATAATATTTATTAAAGTAGTATTTATTTTATCGTGTTGTTAGCATGATCCATTATATAAGGATCCATTTTATTTTAGCAGAGACGGGTTTTAGAAACCATCTTCCATCTCCTCTTCTCTCTCTCTTGTAAGAATATTTCTTAAGAAATAAAAGTTGGTGTGTTTACATATCTGCAACAAGACTCTGTTCACAACCTTTCCTTAAAGGTATTTTAATTTTTGTAGTAATTTTATCTTATTTTCATTATTAATTAGCCTAAATGACAGGCTAATATCTTTGTGTTGAACTATGACACACTAAACTACTAATACGACATGGTGCTAATTCCTAAATAAGAATATCATCACCTAATGGTAATAAGGTAGGGCAAGAATAATTTAGGTGGACGGTTCAGGCTATGCCGAAGGTCCTGTTAAAATACCCGTCTAAGTCGAGGAAGGAATCTAGGACTGTTTTTGGACTTGTAATGAACTATCCTTATCAGAAGTATTGACCCGTAAAAAATCATGTATTATCATTGAAGCAATCCGATTCCCCTTATTGTGATATTATTATTATTATTATTATTATTATTATTATTATCATTATTATCATTATTATCAGTATCATTATTATCATCATCATCACAAGATTCTAACCAATTGAGGAATTTGGAAAATATCATAAAGCCACAAGATATTTTGCCGTCCTCTCCAAATCGTTCCACAAGTATTTTCGTGGCGCTTTGCCTAATTCTTTAAGATGCATAGATATATATTTTTCCAATTTGAAAGCTAGATATCGAGCTTCCTGATAACACTATGCATTACTTGTTTTATTAAAAAACATGTCTAGGTTAATAAAGTATTGTGAATGACCATTTTATTCTCGATTTTAGTGGATAGTGAACACTTTTGTAAAGTAATAACTATTGAATCTTGAGGTTTGGATATATATTGGGGTTTCCTCTTTAGAAATTCATTTTTTCTTATTGGAACTTCATCCCAAGATCGGAAAATAAAGCATAAAATCTAATACTCTTTAGATGTTAATAATTCGAGCTTAAGTTCTTTATGGAAGTTGTAATCCTCGATGACCCCATCATTTTGTCATAATTTTCCTCATTAATTTCATGGTGTAACACCATTGGTGTTATGTCAGTAGGGTTTGGATGCGTGGTGAGGTTTCAGGAAGTATCCCGAGATTAAGAGCAAGGTAAGACTCTTCTTTCATTAATTCTAGCTTCAGTATGCCACGGATAGTATTCTACGAAAAAAAATTGTATCTTTTATTGAATTGCCATATTACTTTATACTCTTGATTGTTAATTGAGTTTACACCCTGTTATAGTGTTTGGGGTTACGGGCAGAAGTCATAGATCGTTGGTATTGTTAGGAAAAGGTACGTTAAGACTATCCTTCCTTCTCGATATATTTCCTAAAAGCCTATAAGTGATATTTAGTATATTATAGACGAGCAACTTGTAGCCATAGTTTTTTATTGTGTTGATTGTCTAAGTAGACATATTTTTTCCTTGTCAGGACTTCAATTTTATAGATAGAGATCTCATGCTAGACACGACTTAGATTACTTGTATAGGTTGCCTGTAGCTTATTTTGCTCACCTTTCGGTCTGCTTGAGTATTATGATGCCTTCGGGCTGGAGGTTTCTTGTAGCATCTTCGAGATTGCGATTGTATTTCTGATATGCCCAAATTACACCTCCAAATAGAAGTATAAAGCGGTCGCTATTCAAATATAAAACTTAACCAAGGTTAGGATCGATCCCTCAGGGAATATCGAAGGACTAGGGTCAATTATGTTTACTCTCACTCTTAGCCGTTTATTTCCCTACAAAGGGGAGTTTTAAGTAACAAGTAGAAATTGTAATTCATATTCGAACAAGTAACAAGTAACAGTTTTAAGAGTTGTAATCAATGAGAGGAGTAACTAGAGTAGTGTTCCCCATGATATCATAGCTTAGTAAATCGTTGTACTTAGTAAACTAGCTTGGTGCTTAGCATGCAAGATTAGTAAGTTAGGTTCACCTAAATGGTTGGTACCCTAGATAGATGAATTTCACCACACACCTTAGTCTGGCCGTGGGTGTATGTTTTACTAACCCTTACCCTTGATCCCAGATTAGCTATTCCTGGACAAGGTCAAGCTATTAGATAAGGGTTGGTAGCCTCAAATCTACATTGTAAACATCTCTTTTCCCATTCGTTACCTCCTCGGTCCGGCAAGTAAGAATAAGGAGAGTTCTAACGCTGGCCACCGTTAAAACCCAATCAAAGCGAAGGGAAGAACAATACATGCATAAACACTGCCCTAGAACTACCAAGTACTTTGCCTACTTCATTAATCCTTCATGGTTCCCACAACCCTAGTTATGGATTTAGCTAATCATAGTTATAAGTAAGCAATCATAAGTTCTTGATGCGTTCATGATCATATACTTACAATAAGAAGTAAAGAAATCCGTAAAATTGAATAGATGAAGATGAAATCAAGAATAAAGAACTATGAATGTGATTAACTCTCAAAACCAAGAACAAACCAAGATCACGATGTTTCAAACGTAAAAGAAATCCTAGGAAAGGTATTTATAGCCATTAGAAATCCTATTCTAAATAAACTAGGAGAACTAGACTCGGCAGATAACACGACTTGGTTGACGACCCATCATTCCAAATGAAGGTTCGTGGTCTTCTGGGGTCAACCTTGGTCTTAAATAGCAAATATCTTTTGTTAAGGGAAACCACAGATGGAACCACGAGTCGTAAATTAAATCTACGGTCCATCTCCTGACTCGTGGTTTTATATTCCTTTCTTGCACCTTCTCTTATCCACGACCACGAGTCCAACAGGACGGTTTATGCTTTAGAAGTACGGTTCATACTATGGCTCATGCTTCCTACTCCTGATTTTGCACATCTGCAGTTCCTTCTATTCTATGAGTCAACAGGACGGGTCGTGGTTTGGAACCACGACTCATAGACTGACTCGTGCTTTTCTCTATGACTTGCACACCTTATGAAGTTTGTTTCACGAGTCCACAGGACAGGTCCGTGGTCCAGAACCACGGACCGTCAATCCATCTATCACCTTTGTCGCCATCACTTTTTAGTTCAACTTCCAGAACTTTGGCTATGGGATCCATTCTCCTGTGCACTTAACAAAAACCATCAAATCTATAAATAACATGCTAAAGAACATGTGATAATCCTAAGTATGAAGCGTCGAAAGTGACATAATTCTATGGCACATCAACACCCTCAAGTTAAGATTGTTGCTTGTCCTCAAGCGACAACAGAAAATAGCACGATACTTGAGCAAAAGAAAACTAAGAACTACAACAGTCATATGATTTAGCAATTCAGCTCACAACAAGTATCCTCCTCCCGTTCACTACAAAACAAATGCACAAGTTCTGTCTATCAAGACAACACAAAAGGATCCATGGACGACATTACAATATCAATAGACGACTTAGCATACACATATGAGACTCACCCTAACAGTCAATAGTCAATGTTACTCTAGTGCCCTCACCATAAAAAAGTCCCACTCACACAATAATACATTCGATATCTGGGACTGAACTAGAACACTTACTCTCACAAAGAAGTTCAAGCAATGCATGTACAATACCATAGTCTTGCCCTTATTTTCTATGCCTCGGTTTTCGAATAGTTTTGTTAGGATCAATATAGGACTTTACTCAGCTTGTAACATAGGCTCAGGGACGGGTATGGTAGATTTGCAAAATAGTGACTAAGCCCTCCTTGACACTACACTATGTTTCTTCCACTTCTGAGTCCAACTCTTTCTTTCCTCCCCATTTCTCCCCTATTCTTTCTTTTTCATCACGTGATGGGTGCGGCTTTTATTTCAGACTCAACTTGTTTTTATCACTTTTTTTCTTTTTTTCTTTTTTTTCTTTTTCTTTTTCTTTTTCTTTTTCTTTTTCTTTTTCTAACATATCAGCCACACCCATTATTTCTCTTTTTATCACTAACCTTTTCTTTTCATACCCCATATTTCGCACTTACCTCCATAGTAGCTACCCTCAACTTAGGCGATTTGCCTAAGTTGAGGTACACAATGTCTATGGAGGGACTAGGGCCAAACTGAAGGTTCATAGAAAACAGGAAAGGTGATTAGGTTAAACAACAAAAAGGGTCAATTTAGGCTAAAAATCAGGTATCAAAGGGTATTCAAATCATTTGGACGGTCATTTAGGCTAAAGTGGACTATTTCAAGAATGACCTATGATCCTTTCCTAACCAATTATCCTACAACCTAGGAAAGACTAACCGGGCAAGTTCTAGATTGGTACACAATGCAAGAATAGTACAAATGCATCTCACACACACATGGCACAGAGTACAACAATCACATGTTAACTTATCAGGTCCATACTCTAGCTTAAGTCATTCATCAGATCGATTAACATAATGTCATGCACATATCCATAATGGTCAATCTATTAAAAATAGATAATCTCATATCACACAAAATTTGAGGGGCGGGACTCCATTTTTCAATCAAAATCAAGTTCAAAATCAAGCCATAGGCTGCGCTAAGTTCCTATTCTTCCTTTACTACACACAACCTATTCTAAACATGTCGGTTCAATAGAAATTAAAAGTCCTTGGGGAAAGAACACAAGCAAGAAAACTCCAAAGATTCGGGTAACATTTAGATACGCTCATGAGTTGCCTCCCATGGAGCGTCTAATTTAATATCGTAGCACGACACGAGTGTTTTAGCTACTCAGAATTCTCTAAAACATCCTACAAAAAACTAGATGACCAAGTTGTCCCCACCCTATCTAAAAAGTTGTGCATTGTCCCTAATGCAATAAAAATAACTAAACAAGGGATATAAGGCATACCTGTGGCACCTAAGAGCGGTCATCAGATGTAGAAGTAAGGCCCACTGGATCGGTGCCCACAATAGCTGCCCGATCAGCTTCATCAACCGACACTCCCACAATGGGGTCTAAAGACGTTTCCTTTGTGGCGCCCGCTACACCACTTCCCGAGCCACCCATACCAATAGAATTAACATAAATTTACTGGATGGCTAGGTATTCTTTGAACACTGCCCCTTCTTTCTTCTTCCTCTTATTTTTAGCCCTCTTTTCCTTACGCTTCAATGATTTGCGGCTCAATGGGGCATCCTCTCCCTCTTTACACACCTTCTTATCTCTTCTCTTACGATTTTTTGGAGGCTCAGTTTCAGTTGGTTCATAAGGGGGAGAGTGAGCAACTAAGTCCATGAAAGAGTCATCCTACACAGTCTTAACCTGTGGTAACTTAATGTTCGGTATCTACTGCTTTTGGATCGCATAAATATCATCTCGGGCTTTTGCAAGCTCAGTCAAACTAGCAGTGAGGTTTGGAATAGTCATAGTGCGTAGCCGCTCATTGATCCTAATCTTGATCCTGTCTAAATGGGCATTCATCCGATTGATCAAACTTTGAATTGGGGCCATATCATTGGCTATCTCTCTACGAATCAATGGCTTTACAACATTTGAGAACTGCTTGATCTGCTCATTTGCATGAAAGGCTACTTTAGCAACCTTGCTGAAAACCTCACTGGTGAAGAAAAAGGAAGCCCCCTGCTCATTGGATGGAGTTGACTGAGCTGATGAGGATGGGTCCGGTGCAGCCGTAGAAGGGGTAGAATTATGGTAGCATGCTCATCAAACAAAACCAGAGCATTATCTGGCATATCTCTACTAGGCTAAGGAAATACAGTACTCCCAGATGCGGCCGAATGAGCTCTAGACCTTGCCATAGGGTTAGACATATCCCGAATAAGAGTGATACCCTAGAAACTAGTAGCCTGTGAGATCCTATCAAATCCCTCTATCTCAGGCAGCTCGACAGCTTGGCATAACTAAGTGACTAGGAAAGGTAATAGGATGGATATGGATGGTTGTAATGCAAGCTTCTTGAGTTCCTCTGCAATGATGCGGGCAATAATAATATCATACTGGGACTTGATGGCTGCCACAAAGATTTCCTAGTCTGGAGTAAGTATGTTGTCGACAAAAGTTTGTACCAACCGATGTTTAACCACAGACCACCAAAACATGCCTGCCATGCTCAATGACTCTTTGGTGATTTTCACAATGTTTGGCGCTAGCCACGATGGGTTCCTATCAGTAATAACCAAAGCAATACACCTAAGAGGTGTTTGCTTTTTTCTGTGCTGCTCTAAATAGGCATCTATGTCTGGCTGATCTACCGGTGCCATATAATCTTATACATACATAAAATGTTGAATGGAGCGCTTAGAGATGTCAACCTGGACCCCTCGTACTTGAACTCTCTCTAATGCTAGCTGTGACTTCAGAATCTTATCCTTTTCACACATATTGGTCAATTTGGCTGTATATGCTACATAAAACTCACAGACTAGAATTGGGTTGTATGGACCACCCGGCCGACTCATCCACTAGAATCCATAATGATCATACAGATCCTTGATATCAACCATGTCATTTAATACAGCAGATCTGATCTCAACCTTTTCATGTATACTGCTACGTGTATGCCCTTTCTTATTTAAGGCCAAGCCCTCATGGTAAATCTGGGAAGTACCCTCAATAGCCCACCTCACTTTGTCCCAAACTTTGATGGTTTTGCATCTGAACATTGGGGTAACTGGGGTGGGCTCATCAGGTTGAGGCTCTGTTGCAGCAGGGGCCTCATCGCCGGACTTGCTAGCACTCTCACTATCACTCTGGCTATCACTTTCAAAATTTGACTCTGAACCTTCATCTTTCTTGCTGCCTGAAGCTGTAGCATCTCTAGGTTCAGACTCGCCGGTACCACTCTCCTGAGGTGATGAACCAGACTCACTCTCTCCCTCTTCAGACTTGGAAGGGGTGGCATGTGCTTGGACCTTTTCTTGCTGCCTAGTGTTTCGAGATACTGCTTCTGTGTCAGAATCTATAGTGTAAACTTCTTTGGATCCACTTTCTTTTGACTCAGAGGATTCATCTTGATTTGTCATTTCTTTCTAATCACTGCCTCTAAGTCTTTAGTTGTGACCTTCTTCGGGGTATTCTTTGGTGTCATGGTACCTGTGGGGTAGAAGTTGTTAGTACATGTTTTCAAAACAAAACGAAAATCAATTGTTGCATACACATACCACGGATTTATCTACAACCCATAAAATCAAATCACGGTTCGTGAACCAATTTCATGGTTCCAGGCACCTCCTTCAGTTTCAGAGACTATGATCCAGTTGATGGATCATGGTTTAGAACCACGGGTCCGTCCTGTGAGTTGTAGTTTAGATTCAGACAATGATCTATTTTCCAATCTTTGGTTCAGTGACCACGAGTCATATGATGGGCCGTAATTCAGATTTATGGTTCATCCTTTGGGTCGTGGTTCATTTCTTAGAAGCCTACTTATGAGAAACCAATAATATGAGTGGAGGTATGGTTCGTGATTTGAATTATGGTCCGTATATTCACTCGTAATCTCTGGGTAACAGGGTTTATTTGATCAAAAACTCCCTCTTCCTTAGTTTTAAACCATTTGTGCAATTTTACAACCAAAACATCCAAATTTTCAAAAACTCAGGACTACTACACAGTGCAGTTCAATTTCACACAAATATAGGGTTTCATAGTTTTGAGTTTTAGTCAAAACATGAACCCTAGCCTCTGCTTGATTTAAGAAAAAAAACAAAAAGGGAAAAAGGAGAACTTACCCTTGATGATCAGATTCTTTTATTGTCAGATGAGCAGAATGAGCCGATAGATTTTTGTGTGTAGTTGGTAGGATGGTTTGGATTTATTTTATGGGGGAGTATGAGTTGGATTAGGAGTGAAAGAGGGAGAAAAATTAATTCTTTCCTTTTGTTAAAAAGGCGGTTAGCCTATTATGAAAGAGAATAAGAAGGAACGAGCTGGGTTGGGTCATTATTTAAAAATTTTGACCCGCCCACGACTCGACTAGCTTACTGTACCTGGGATCGATGAGTTGAAACTATGGTCCCTTGTTTTGAATGATGGTCCATAATCCAACTCGTGGTTCTGTGTTCTGACCTCACCTGCTGCCAGGAGTGACGATCCAGTTGACTGACCGTGGTTCAAAACCACATACCATACTATCAGTCGTTCTTTTACCCTTCATAGACCTATCAATTTTGCTCCAATAACCACGACTTGTCTACGGTATGTATAACTAGTTCACAGACCATGACCCCACTCGTGGTTTCTAGAAATTTCTGCAGTGACTCACTTTTCTTTTCACCTGCACATAAAACAAGCATTAGCCTTGGGTTGCCTCCCAAGCAATATCTGATTTAATGTCACAGCACGATGCAGGTTACTTGACTACTCAGACTTTATCAAGCTTCTTCATGGGTTGCCTCCCATGCAACACCTGATTTAACATCGAGGCATGATGTAGGTCACTTGTTTACTCAGACTTCATCAAGCTCTTTGGGTATTGTGAATTCATCAAGAGTCCAAGCTTCAATAGCCTTCAACTCCTCTACAGTCCCCAAATATGATTTTATCCACTGCCCATTTGCTTTGAATCTCTTGCCCTCATGATTTTCAAGCTCAATAGCACCATGTGAAAATACTTGCACCATTGTGAATGGTCCAATCCACTTGGACTTCAACTTGCCAGGAAACAAGTGAAGCCTAGAATTGAAAAGCAGAACCAAATAACCTGGCTGGAACTCTCTCTTCTCAATCTTCCAGTCATGGTACAACTTCATCTTTTCTTTGTATAGGGATGAACTTTCATATGCGTTGAGGCGGAACTCATCAAGCTCATTCAACTGCCCAAGCCACTGAAACGATGTTGCAGACTAGAGTAAATTCAACTTCTTCAGTGCCTATATGACCTTATGCTCCAGCTCAACAGGAAGATGGCACGCTTTCCCAAATGCAAGCTGATATGGTGACATACCTATTGGTGTCTTGTATACAGTCTGGTATGCCCACAAAGCATCATCTAGTTTCCTCGATCAATCCATTCTATTTGCATTAACAGTCTTGGACAGGATTGACTTTATCTCTCTATTAGAAACCTCAACTTGCCCACTAGTCTGGGGATGATAGGGGGTTGCAACTTTGTGTTTCTCTCCATATTTCTCGAGTAAAGCACGAAACAACTTGTTGCAGAAGTGAGATCCTCCATCCCTAATAATTTCCTTTGGTGTACCAAATCTGGAGAAGATGTTCTTTTTCAAAAACGTTGTGACACACTTGCCTTTATTACTGAAGCGCAACCGCCTCTACCCAATCTGGAGAAGATGTTCTTTTTCAAAAACGTTGTGACACACTTGCCTTTATTACTGAAGCGCAACCGCCTCTACCCACTTAGATACATAGTCAACAACCACCAAAATGTACCGGTTTTCATTGGACATCACAAACAGGCTTATGAAGTTAATACCCCAAACATCAAACAACTTGATCACAAGGATGGGAGTAAGAGGAAGCTCATGCCTCCTTAATATGCCTCCTTCCTTCTGACCTACTGCAAGCTCTAGAAAAATCATGTGCGTCTTTGTGGATGGTCGACCAGTAGTAGCCGCATTGTAAGATCTTGTATGCAGTACATATACCACTATGATATACCCTCTACAAGGGATGAATGGAAAGCCTCTAGTATCTCCATCATCTCAGCTTCAGGCACACATCTACGAATCATAGTATCAGCACACACACGAAACAAGAATGGCTCCTCCCAGAAGAATTTCTTCGCTGGTGGACATACATATCAGGAGGAACCACATCACTTGCCAAATAGTGGGCACTGTTATCAAACCATGGAATCAGATCTTGGAAGGTGGCTAACACTTGCTCGTATAGAAACCAATCATCAATCTCTTGCATATCATCAAGCTTCAGCATAGCTTCTTCCTCTAATCTAGACAAGTGATCTACCACTTGATTTTCTGTGCCCTTCTTGTCCTTGATCTCAAAGTCAAATTCTTGTAGTATCAACACCCATCTAATCAATCTCAGCTTCGCATCCTTTTTCTCCATGAGGTACCTAAGAGCTGCATGGTCAGTGTGCACAATTACCTTAGCACCAAGAAAATACGATATAAACTTCTAAAATGCAAAGACCACAACAAGCAACTCTTGTTCTATCATCGTATAATTTTTCTGAGCAGGATTAAGTGTTTTGCTATCATAGCAGATGGGATGAAGAATCTTTTCATATCTTTGGCCTAAGACTGCTCCTAGCTCCACTCCACTAGCATCGCACAAAACCTCAGAAGGCTGAGACCAATCAGGAGAAATAATAATGGGAGTAGAGATCAAATTTTCAGTAAGGCACTCGAATGCCTTAAGACATGCGTCATCAAAAACAAACTTCACATCTTTCTCCAGCAACTTGCACAAGGGACTTACAATTTTGGAGAAGTCTTAGATAAACCTGCGATAGAAACCGACATGCCCCAAAAAGCTTTGAATCCCCTTCACAGAAACTGGTGGAGTCAATTTTTCAATCACCTCTATCTTCGCTTTGTCAACCTCAATACCCTTTTTAGAGATCCGATGGCCAAGCACTATACCTTCTTTGACCATGAAGTGACACTTCTCCCAATTTAGTAGCAAGTTGCATTCTTCACACCTCTTTAGCATACAACTGAGATGAGCCAAACAATCATCAAAAGAGTCAGCAACTACCAAAAAGTCATCCATGAATACCTCAATAGTGTCCTCCACCATGTCTGAGAAAATAGACGTCATGCAATAGTGAAATGTCGCTGGTGCATTTCATAAACCAAAACATCCTCTCAAAAGCAAATGTCCCATATGGATAGGTGAAAGTGCTCTTCTCTTGGTCTTTAGGAGCAATCGAGATCTGATTGTATCCTGAGTAACCATCAAGAAAACAATACCATCCTCTACCAACAAGATGGTCTAATATCTGATCCATGAACGACATCGAAAAATGATCCTTCTCAGTCCAAGTATTCAGCTTCCTGTAATCCATGCATATGTGCCAGCCTGTGACCGGTCTCATAGGAATCAACTTATTCTTTGAATTTGGGACTATAGCAATCCCATCCTTCTTAGGCATACACTGAACAGGGCTCACCCACTTGTTGTCCACAATAGGGTAAACCACACCTACATCCAGTCACTTGATGATATCCTTCTTGACTATCTCTTGCATAGGCTGATTCAACCTACACTGGTGCTCAATACTCGAAATACAATCTGGCGTGAGCTGAATTTTATGCATGCAGATTCCAGGCAGAATCCCAATGATGTCAGCAATGGACCAACCAATGGCCCTCTTGAACTTTCTCAGAACAGAAACCAGAGCTTCAACCTACCCTTTACCTAAATCTGCAGCAACAAATACTAGAAAGGTGTCATTAGCTCCTAAGAACACATATTGGAGGTGAGACAGAAGCGCTTTGAGCTCTAAGATGGGAGGCTCCTCTATAGATGGTCTAGCAGGCGGTGTCTGTCGATTCTTCAGGTCAAAATCAAGATTTTTGGGAGCATAACTATAAGACCCCATACCTGCAAGTGCTTCTACCATATCATCATACTCTTCAATATAGTCTCCATCAAAATTCATAATCACAGCTGCAAGCGCTTCAACACCAAGTCTCTCCTCAACAGGACAATTAGCTGATCCTCATCAACCACATCAATAACAGAAACCACATGCATATCATCATGATGCTTCATAGACTGGCAGACATTGAAAGTAACTACCTCATCATTCAATCTGAAATTCATCTACATGGTCTCCAAGTCAACCAACGCACGTTCGGTGGCTAGGAAAGGTCATCCCAAGATTATAGGAACCTCAAAGTCAACCTTGTAGTCAAGGATCACAAAGTCTGCAGGGAAGATAAAAGTATCAATCTTCACAAGTACATCATAGAGAATTCCCACAGGTTTTTTCATAGTGTGATCTGCCATAAGAAGCTGCATTGTAGTCGGCTTAGGGGCTCCCTGGCCCAACTGATTAAACACTGCTAGTGGCATTACATTAATACTAGCACCCAAATCACACAATGCTTTGGCAAAGTAGAATGCTCCGATTGTGCAAGGAATAGTGAAAGCTCCGGGATCTTCTTTTTTCTACACCAAAGAAGGGGAGGCTATTTCACTACAATGGTGCAAATTATCAGCTGGCTCAAAACTCACAATTCTCTTCCTAGTCACTAGATCCTTCATAAATTTTGCATACCCAGACATTTTCTTCAATGCTTTAACTAAAGGAATATTGACGGAAAGTTGTTTCAGCATGAAGATAAACTTGTGAAATTTACTGTAACACCCCGGAATTTGATCCAGCTTTTAAATTTAAGGAATATGAGAATTTGAACTTTTCAGAAATTACGGGTTCAAATCACGGACCATGGTTTGAACCACGAGTCATGATGTGAACCTATGGTTCTGGTCTACTGGTTCAGTCTCTGGTCTGAAAACCACGAATCGGTTTTATTGACCGTGGTTCAACTTATGATCCGTCCTGTAAACTCATGAAATCAGATTAGAGGGTTAGCAATTTTCCTTTCTTTCACGACTGGCTTCTTTGAACTACGGACAGTCCTTCTAACTTGTAGGACTTAATTAGAGATCAGCAAAATCCCTAGGAACTATGACTTAGGTCTACAGACCGTAGTCCATTCTACGAGTTATCATGTTGACTCATAGAATATGTTCTATAGCATGTCTTTTAGCTCAGGAACCACGAGTAGGAACCACGATTCATGGTTCAGCCTACGACTCGTGGAACCTAAAGCCGGGAAACTTTTCCAGCTTTTTCCTAATTATGTCCCAGGGGTATTTTAGTTATTTCCCACCCTTTTAACCCCTAAGTGAGGTTGTTTTGACCATTCTTAGTATGATTTCTAAACCTATTAGCCTAAGTCCCTTCTCATTACCTCATTCATCTCCCATAAAGGAAAAGAACTCCTTCAAGCTCCAAGTCTCAAGCTCCAAGTTGAAGTCTCTTTTTCTTTTCAATTACAAGTGGGTTAGCTTCAATCAAGGTATTGGGTATTCAATAAGGGAATCCCTTCACCCTTATACCCAAAACCCCAATCTTCTAAATTGAATTTATGGACTTCTAAATTAGGGTTCTTACTTAAATTGGGAAAAAGTTATGGGTCTTCTTCTAAGGCAATAATTCATGATTTCTTATTATATATCTATTATTTAATTAAAGTTCCTCAGTTGATATCAAAATCCCATATGATTATGATGAATTTTAGCATATTTTCATTGAATTGCATATCTTCAAGTAAAATTGGTATTTCTAGGTAATATGACCTCTATTTTCATAAATTTTCATGCCTAATTCTTCAAGCTAAGGGAAAGTATGTTTTGAATTATGATTTTGCTAAGCTTTAAGATTCATGACTTGTGAATTGCATGACATCAGATATGTCCTTATGCTTTTCCAACAGTTTTGGACATTAGATATGTCCCTATGTTTTATGAAAGGTTTGGCATCCAGATATGTCTACCTAAGCTATCAACAGTTTTGACATCAGATATGTCATAAGCATTATGAGCTGTATGTATATGTTTTTAGAAGTAGTATTAGAACCGAGTTGGACAAGGTGAGAGTACCCTTAGTCCAAGAACTACGTGGCCCCGTAGGTTCTAAGTCCCCTCAGTTGGGTATCAGATTAAGTAATCACGCCACAGTCATGACTCTATACCCTGGCAAGGTATATTGGGCTCTTTTGATGGGGCGTATATATTGGATTTCATGTAGCTCACATGGTCTATGTCAGTTAGAGAACCTCCCACAGAAACAGTATTAAGTTTTAAAATTCATTGACTCTTGCCTTTAGTTTTCAGGACTATTATGATTACTACGATATTTGTATAACTTGCTTGGGCATCGTATTGAGTCTCTTGCATTTCAGTTTTACACTTATAGCATGATTTCAGTTTTATAAGTTTATTTAGTATGCTTATCTCAGACTCTTGTTTGTCTCACATATTTGGTACATCCTATAGTATTGATGTATTTTGCGCTACATCCTTTTACGAGGCAGATTCAGGCACCTGCCCTCAGACTCGTGGCTAGACTATGCTAGACTTTCAGTTGATCAGTGGTGAGTCCTCATTCTTTGAGGACTAGAGTTGCGAGCCTATCTTTATGTTTTCATTTTAAATTTTTGAATTAGTTTTGGTCTTGTCCCATTAGCTCTTATTGACAGTTAGAGGATTTCCAGACATAGACAGTATTTGGGTTTCCTTTTGGATATTTGAGACTATCCCTCACACCCACATCCTCCAAAGGAACAATCAAGGTTGGATCACCAATACATTTCTTCAACAAGGAAACCTGAAAAACTGGATAGACCGCTTATAAATCTGTTGGCACATCCAACTCATAAGCAACGCTACCAACTCTCCTCAGAATCTGATAAGGACCTACAAAACAGGGACTAAGCTTCCCTTTCTTGCTAAATCTCATCATACCCTTCATGGGCGACACCTTCAGAAAAACCTAATCATCAACCTCAAATTCCAATTCTCTTCTCCTCACATCTGCATATGATTTCTATCGACTCTGAGCAGTCTTCAACCTCTCCTTAATAAGCTGAACCTTCTCATATTCTGATGCACCAAATTTGGACCAATCAAAGTTACCTCACCTACCTCAAACCAACCAATATGAGACCTACACCTCCGACCATAAAGTGCCTCATAAGAAGCCATCTGGATGCTACAGTGAAAGTTATTGTTGTAGGCAAACTCGATAAGAGATAAGTGATCATCCCAATTACCTTTGAAGTCAATCACGCAAGCTCTTAACATATACTCCAAAGTTTGAATAGTATGCTCTGCTTGGCCATCTGTCTATGGGTGAAAAGTTGTGCTAAGCTTCACATGAGTACCTAGACCTCTTTGAAATGATCTCCAAAACTGAGAAGTAAACTGAGTACCCCTATCTGAAATAATGGACAATGGGACACCATACAATCGAACTATCTCCCGGATGTAGAGTCTGGCATAATCATCCACCGAGTCTGTAGTCTTAACAGCCACAAAGTGGGATGACTTTGTCATCCGCTCGATAATCACCCAAATCAAATCGTGTTGCCTTCGAGTATGAGGCAAACCTGTAATGAAGTCCATATTGATGGCTTCCCACTTCCAAGTAGAAAGGTCAATATCCTGAGTCATGTCACTCGGTCACTGATGCGCTACCTTTACTTGCTAATAGTTAGGACACTTAGCCACAAAACCAGTTATGTCCTTCTTCATACCATTCCACTAATAGACTTCCCATAGATCACGGTACATCTTGGTGGCACCGGGGTGAATAGAATATCTAGAAATATGAGCCTCAGTCATAATCTATTATCTCAACCCATCTACATCAGGCACACACAATTGATCCTGATAGCGAAGCACACCATCTCCCCCTTGGGATAAAACCTCATCTCTTTGTTGATGGATTGCACCCTTTAGCTGAAGCAAAATAGGATCACTGTCTTGCTTTGCCTTCACTTCAGCTACCAAAGATTATTCAGAACCATTCTGAACAATAATACCAGCTTCTATTAAGTCCATAAGGCGAACTCCGAACCGAGCAAGCCTATGAACCTCCTTAACCAATTTCTTTTTCCCATCTTCGACTGAAGACACACTACCCATGGACAATCTACTAAGTGCATCCTCCACAACGTTGGCCTTACCCAGATAGTAAAGCACACTCATATCCTAATCCATAAGAAGCTCAAACCATCTTCTTTGTCGCAAATTCAATTCCTTTTGAGTGAACACATATTGAAGACTCTTATGATCGGTAAATACATCCACGTGCACCCATACAAGTAATGTCTCCAAATCTTCTAAGCAAAGGCAACGACTGCTAACTCAAGATCATGAGTAGGGTAGTTCTTTTCATGAGTCTTAAGCTGTCTCGAAGGATAATCAATCACTTTACCACGCTGTACAACACACAACCTAAACCAATCCTAGAAGCATCATAATACATAACAAAATCATCCAGGCCCTCGGGTAGAGCCATCACTAGAGTTGTGGTCAATCTAGTCTTCAATTCCTGAAAGTTTATCTCACAAAGGTCAGACCACTAAAATTTTACTGACTTCTGAGTCAACTGAGTCAAAGGGACAACAATGGAAGAAAATCCTTCCACAAATCTCCTGAAATAACTAGACAAACCCAAAAAGCTCCTAATATCAGATGTGGAAGTGGGTCTAGGACAATTCTTTACTGCCTCGATCTTTTGGAAATCAACTCGAATACCATCTCTAGTCACATTGTGACCCAAAAAAGCAACAAACTGCATCCAGAACTCACACTTGCTAAACTTAGCAAATAACTGCCGGCTTGAGAGCTTGCAACACCACTCTCAAATGTTCTGCATGCTCCTTCTCACTCCGAGAATAGATAAGGATATCATTAATGAACACAATCACAAATATATCTAAATACTAATTGAACACACGATTCATCAAATCCATAAAGGCTGCAGGAGCATTCATTAGACCAAAAGACATCACAATAAATTCATAATGACCATAGAGTCCTGAAGGATATCTTTGGAATATCACACTCTCTAACGCGGAGCTAATGATAATCGGATCTAAGGTAGATTTTGGAGAAGAAACTAGCACCCTAAAGCTGATCAAACAAGTCAACAATTCTAGGGATGGGATACTTATTCTTGATTGTGCCTTGTCCAACTGACGGTAGTCAATACACATCCTGAGGGAACCATCTTTCTTTCGCACGAATAAGACTGGGGCACCCCATGGATAAATGCCAGGCCTGATGAAACCCTTATCAAGAAGATCATTCAACTGATCATTTAACTCTTTAAGTTCTGCAGGAGCCATTCTGTAGGGAGGAATAGAGATAGGATTCGTATCTAGAAGAAGATCGATTCCAAAGTTAATTTACCACTCGGGAAGGACTCCGAGCAATTCTTCGGGAAACACTTTTGGGAAATCATTCACAATAGGAATAGACTGAAGGGATGGGGTTTTAGACTCCGTGTACATAACTCGAACAATATAATAAACATAACCCTTAGAAATTATATTTCTAGCCTTAAGATAAGATATGAAATAACCCTTCGAGGAAGAAGGACTACCCTGCCACTCTAAGACAGGATCACTTGGAAACTTGAAACTGATAACCCGAGTACGACAATCAACCAAAGCATAACAAGCATATAACCAATCCATACCAAGGATAACATCAAAATTGGTCATCTCCAACTCTAATAAATCCGCTGAAGTGACTCTTTAAAGGGCTGAGATAGGGCAATTTCGGTAGATTCTTTTGGCTAGGACTGACTCACGAATAAGAGTAGAAACACAAAAGGGTTCTAAAAGCAATTCAGGACAAATTTTGAACTTGCATGCTATATAAGGGGTCAAAAAAATAAAGAGGCGTCGGGGTCCAACAAAGCATACACATCGAAAGATAAGACTTTCAACATACCAGTAACAATATCTAGGGAACCCTCCTGGTCCTGACGATAGGATATGGCATAAAGACATTTTTGGATCAGAACTAGAAGCAGTGCCCTACTAGGCTAGTCAACCTCCTGAATCTATTGGGGCAGACTGAGTCCTACTACTACCCTGTCCCTTCTTACCTGAAGGGCAATCTCGAATCATGTGACCAACCTGACCACATCCATAGCAACCCTCTCTACTGGCTAGACAATCACTGGGATGATTCTTTCCATACTTGGTGCAAACAGGGTAGAAAGACCCCTTTGCACCACTCCGCTAAGAATAAGAGCCCGCACCTCTACCAGACTGATCATGATGAGGCCTGAGAAAGAGCACTAGTGGTAGAATACACATGTCCTGATAATTTCTTCTGAAATAAGGAGCGATTTCCACCACTGGACCTCTGATGGCCAAAACCTGAACCCTTGGACCTAGACCTCATGTTCTCCCTAGCCATCTCCCTAAGCTTGTCTCCCTCGATCTGGTGAGCATGAGTCATAAGCTTGAAGATACTCATGTCACTCAACAGCATAGTAGAAATCTTGGAGATACTAATGTCACTCAACAGCATAGCATACCTACACTCCTTTTTACCAAATATGAAACCCTATAGATATACATTCTCATCTGATATCGTGGGTTCGCTACCATAGAGGGAGCATACCTAGCCAGCTGAGTGAGCTTCAAACTGTACTCCTGAACAGTCATGGATCCATGTCTCAAGTTCACAAACTCCTCAGCATTCACTTACCTCAACTCCCTCGGGAAGAACCAATCAAGTAAAGCCCTCTCAAAACACTCCTAAGTCATAAGGACCACGTCCCTAGCCCTAGCTTCCTTTCATTGTGTGAACCAGATATGAGCTACATCCTTGAGTTGATAGGTTGCCAACTCGACACAATCAACACCAACCACTTGCATCACATCAAAGATTTTTTTCACTTCATCAATAAAATTTAGTGGATCCTCATTCACTTTCGAACCCCAGAACCCTAGTGGGTTCATACGGATAAAATCATGAACTCGGGCCACTACCCCACCTTAAGGGTGGATGGGGATAGGAGTCGGCTGATTGGCCTGAGTGTCCATGGTCTGGGATAGCATATGGATGGCATTCCTGAATTCCTCATTCATGACCTCAAGGGCTGGAACTGGAGGAGCAGCTCGGTGAGGCATAGCACATCGAGGCAGAATCTAAAACGTATAAGGAAAGGATTAGAGGATGATAGAGTTAAGTTCTATCGCACGATATAATCATGAAAGAAGTGATGTTTTTCTAAGATATCTCATAGCTTCCCTCTCATAAGTGTGGCATGCTTCACACATATGAAAGAGACTCTACTCGATGCAGCTTTAGAACATCCTAGGACTCTTGAACCTGAGGCTCTAATACCAAGTTTGGCATGTCCCGAGGCTACCCCCTAGACATAACATAAGACCCGGGACCACAAGTGTCCCAAGGTAACCCTTGGTCATAGTATAACTCAGATAAATCAATAGATAAGTGGAAGCATAATAGAAAGATCTGAAATCAAATATATAGATAATGAAGTCAAATAGGATACACATCCAAAAGGAGACCCGAATATTGTCTATGTCTGGAAAGCCTCTAACTGTCAATAAGAGCTGCTGGAACAAGACTCTAGATAACTCGAAAATCTTAAATGAAAACATGAAAATGGGCTCCCTAACTCTAGTCCTCAAAGAATGAGAACTCACTACTGATCAGTTAAAAGTCTGGCATAGTCTAGCCACGAGTCTAAGACCAGGTGCCTGAATCTACATCGTAAAAGGATGTAGCGCAAAATATGTCAGTACTATAGGATGTACCGAATACATGTGATAAACAGCAGTCTGAGATAAGCATACTAAATAAACTTGTAAAACTGAAATCATGCTATGAGTGTAAAACTGAAATGCAAGAGACTCAATGCGATGCCAAAGCAAGTTATACAAATATCATAGTAATCATAATAGTCCTGAAAATTGAAGGCAAAGAGTCAATGCATTTTAAAACTTGATATTATTTCTGTGGGAGGTTCTCTAACCGACATAGACCATATGAGCTACATGAAATCCGATGTATATGCCCCATCGAAAGGACCCAATATACTTTGTCAGGGCATAGAGGCTTGACTGTGGTATGATCACTAAATTTAATGCCCAACTGAGGGGACTTAGAACCTACGGGGGCATGTAGTTATAGGACTAAGGGTACTCTCACCCTGTCCAACTCGATGTTAATACTACTCCCAAAAATATATACATATAGCACATAATACTTATGACATATCTGATGTCAAAACTATTTATAACTTAGGTAGATATATCTGGTTGCCAAACCTTCATAAAACATAGGGACATATCTAATATCCAAAACTGTTGTAAAAGCATAAGGATAAATCTGATGTCATGCAATTCACAAGTCATGAATCTTAAAGCTTAGCAAAACCATAATTCAAAATGTACTTTCCTTTCTAATATCATAACTTGAAGAATTAGGCATGCAATTTCATGAAAATAGAGGTCATGTTACTTATACATACCAATTTTACTTGAAGACATACAATTCAATGAAAACATGCTAAAATTCATCATAATCATATGGGCTTTTGAAATCAATTGAGGAACTTCAATTAAATCATAGATATGTAATAATAAATCATAAATTAATGCCTTAGAAGAAGACCCATAACTTTTCCCCAATTTGAGTAAGAACCCTAATTTAGAAATCCATAAATTCAATTTAGAAGATTGGGGTCTTGGGCATAAGCGTGAAGGGATTCCCTTATTGAATATCCACATACCTTGATTGAAGCTAACCCACTTGTAATTGAAAAGAAAAGGAGACTTGAACTTGGAGCTTGAGACTTGGAGCTTGAAGGAGTTCTTTTCCTTTTTGGGATATGAATGAGGTTATGAGAAGGGACTTAGGCTAATAGGTTTAGAAATCATGCTAAAATGGTTAAAATGACCCCACTTAGGAGTTAAAAGGGTGGGTAATAACTAAAATACCCCTGGAACATAATTAGGAAAAAGCTGAAAAAAGTTAACTTTTAGGGACCGAGGATGGATTTCATGAGTCGTAGATCAAACCACGGCTCGTGGTTTTCATCTGTCGTTCCTGTCCAAATGAACAGGCTGTAGAAACCAAACTACAGGTCAACAAGATGGACTCGTAGAATGGACCATGGGTCGTAGACCCAAGTCATAATCCCTGGGACTTAGCTGGTCTCTGATTCAATACCACGAGTGGAGATTACGGTTCGTAGTTCAGACTACGGTCCATAGAAGTCACTCGTGATTCCTGAGGAAACAGGAAACCCTTAAATCAAGTTCCACGAGTTGAATTTATGGTCTATAGAATGAACTACGGTCTTTAGAACCAACTCGTGGTTCTCATACCAAAGGCTAACCTGCAGAAGGCATTCCACGATTTCATTCCATGACTCATGGTTCCAATCACGGTCCGTGGTTTGGACCCGTAATTCATTGGAACATGAAATTTCTCAAAGTTTAAAATTTAGAAAGCTGGTTTGATTTCCAAGGTGTTACATGATCCGTCTTTTATTATTTCTTTGGTGGATATGGGTGTGAAAGATTATCTCACTTATGAGGAGGTTCCCGTAGAGATTCTTAATCATCAGGTTTGGAGGTTGAGAAACTTTTAAGTAACTTTGCTAAAAGTTCTTTAGAGGAATCAGCTTGTTGAGGGAGCTACTTGGGAAGTAGAATCAGCCATGAAATCTAAGTACCCTCATCTCTTTCTTTCTGACCCGTTTTATGCTTGAGATAGTAGTTTCCTCATTAGTATTCCTATCCTATTCTATTCCATCAAGCTCCCCTCATGATCTTAGTATGCATGCATGTTTTACAAAGTTGATTTAGTCATGTTTTAAGTTGCAAGCTCAGTTTTCATGTTTATTCTTCAGGTCTTATGTGTTGTTGATTGGTTGGGCTATTTTCTTTTCAGTTTTCCCTTGTTTAGTCTTCATTCGAGTATGAATGATCCCAAGGGGGAGATATTGTAACACCTGAGAATTTGATCCAGCTTTTAAACTTAAGGAATCTGAGAATTTTGAACTTTTCAAAAATTACGGGTTCAAATCACAGATTGTGGCTTAAACCATGAGTCGTGAAGTGAACCCATGGTTCCAATCTGCTGGTTCGGTCTTTGGTTTGAGAACCACAAGTTGGTTCTATGGACCGTGGTTCCACTTACGGTCCGTCCTGACAACTCGTGAAATTAGATAAGAGGGTTGTCAGTTTTCCTTTGTTTCACGACTAGCTTCTATGGCTCATAGTTTGAACTATGGACCGTTCTGCTAACTCGTAGTACTTAATCAAAGATCAGCAAAATCCCCAGGAACTGCAACTCAGGTCTACGGACCATAGTCCATTCTATGAGTCATCCTATTAACTCGTAAAATCTGTTCTGCAGCATGTATTTTGGTTCAGGAACCACGAGTGGGAATCATGAGTCGTGGTTCAGTCTACGACCCGTGGAACCCATCCATGAAACCTGAAGCCGGGAAATTTTTCTAGCTTTTTCCTAATTATGTCCCAGGGGTATTTTATTCATTTCCCACCCTTTTATTCCCTAAGTGAGGTCGTTTTGGACATTCTTAGCATGATATCTAAACCTATTAGCCTAAGTCTCTTCTCATTACCTCATTCATATCCCAAAAAGGAAAATAACTCCTTCAAGCTCCAAGTCTTAAGCTCCAAGTTCAAGTCTCCTTTTCTTTTCAATTACAAGTGGGTTAGCTTCAATCAAGGTATGTGGGTATTCAATAAGGGAATCCCTTCACCCTTATTCCCAAAACCCCAATCTTCTAAATTGAATTTATGGACTTCTAGATTAAGGTTCTTACTCAAATTGGGGAAAAGTTATGGGTCTTCTTCTAAGGCATTAATTCATGATTTCTTATTACATATCTATGATTTAATTAAAGTTCCTCAGTTGATTTCAAAAGCCCATATGATTATGATGAATTTTAGCATGTTTTCATTGAATTGCATGTCTTCAAGTAAAAGTGGTATGTCTAGGTAACATGACCTCTATTTTCATGAAATTACATGCCTAATTCTTCAATCTATGATATTAGAAGGGAAAGTATATTTTGAATTATGGTTTTGCAAAGCTTTAAGATTCATGACTTGTGAATTTTATGACATCAGATATGTCCTTATGCTTTTCCAATAGTTTTGGACATTAGATATGTTTCTATGTTTTATGAAAGGTTTGGCATCCAGATATGTCTACCTAAGCTATGAAAAGTTTTCACATCAGATATGTCATAAGCATTATGATCTATATGTATATGTTTTTGGGAGTAGTATTAGCACTGAGTTGGATAGGGTGAGATTACCCTTAGTCCCAGACTACGTGCCTCCGTAGGTTCTAAGTCCCCTTAGTTGGGAATCATATTTAGTGATCACGCCACAGTCATGCCTCTATACCCTGGCAAGGTATATTGAGTCCTTTTGATGGGGTATATACATCAGATTCCATGTAGCTCACATGGTCTATGTCGGTTAGAGAACCTCCCACAAAAAGAATATCTGGTTTTAAAATGCATTGACTCTTTCCTTCAGTTTCAGGACTATTATGATTACTATGATATTTGTATAACTTTCTTGGGCATCGTATTGAGTCTCTTGCATTTCAGTTTTACACTTATAGCATGATTTCAATTTTACAAGTTTATTTAGCATGCTAATCTCAAACTCCTGTTTATCTTACATATTTGGTACATCCTATAGTACTGACGCATGTTGCGCTGCATCCTTTTACGATACAGATTCAGGCACCTGCCCTCAGACTCGTGGCTAGACTATGCCAGACTTTCAGCTGATCAGTAGTGAGTCCTCATTCTTCGAGGACTAGAGTTAGCGAGCCTATCTTTATGTTTTCATTTCAGATTTTTGAGTTAGCTGGGTTCTTGTCTCAGTAGCCCTTATTGACAGTTAGAGGCTTTCCAAACATAGACAATATTCGGTTTTCCTTTTGGATGTGTATCATATTTGACTTGATTATCTATATATTTGACTTCAGATCTTCCTATTATGCTTTCGCTTATTTATTGATTTATCTGAGTTATGTTATGACCAAGGGTTAACTTGGGACACTTGTGGTCCCAGGTCCCGTATTACATCTAGGGGGTAGCCTCAGGGAGTTACATTTACCTTTCTTAACCTTTTTCTTCAATCTCTGTGGGTAAGGTGGAGGAGGCAATGGCATGGGCTTCAAGATCAGTGCAACCTCTTTATTCTTTAATTTTACGTCAGAAGACTTCCTCTCACTTGGACCTTCACCGCTATCTTTCTCTTTAGACTCTGCCACAATCTCATTATCATCCTTTTCAGTCTCGGTTGGCTCATCCAAAACTAAAGGCATAGGAGGATCAACAATCTATTTTCCACTTTGGGTAGTCACAGCCATAACTTATCGATCATTCTTCCAATTCTAAATTATGTCACTTAGGAGAGTACTCTTTTGTCGTGGATTCATGTTTGTAGACATTTGGTGCATCTGAGTCTCAATCTATTTTATGGTAACAGAATGAGCCTCAACCATTTGACTCATACTTGCGAGTTTAGCATGCATCTCCTTCATACTTCCATCCGTAGAATCAACCTTTTGCAATACCTTGTGGATTAGCTCCCTCATGGATGGTTTTTTAGGTCTATCTTCGTGATTTCCAGGAGGGACATGCAGACACTGCTTCTATCATTCTTGTATCCATCCCTCTTATTCTAGTCACCATCTCTGCCTCTACTGCTATCTCTGTATACTGACCGATTGTATTTGCCATGTCTATCCCTGTTCTGACCTTGATTTCCTTGGCCATTGGCTCGGAAACCTGCCACTTGATCATTGAGATAATTTGCCTCTTCATCAGAGTCATACTTATCCTGTCTCGGTGCTCTACCTTGTGAGCCAATAGCCTTCACCTTCTCCAAACTGCCATTCAGAATTTGTTTCACAATTAGGTCCATATTTGTTTGTAGGGATGCGATGTTCTGTTTAATTTCCAGGAATTATTCATGGTTAATAGATTTCCCAACTGCATAAGTTTCTGCCAAACTTTTGGCATCTCACGTATGCCAGGCCCTGTTCATCTTGGTAACCCTATCAAGCATCACAGAGGCTTTGGGATAGGTATTCTCCATGAATGCTCCCCCAGTCATTGTATCTGCTACCACTTTAGTTTTTGTATTCAATGATTTGTAGAAGATATCCATCAAGTGGTGTAAAGGGATTCCGTGATTCGGAACTTGCGTTAGCTTCTTGTTGAACCACAGTCATGTTTCATATAATGCCTCTGTGGAAAGATGTTTGAAATTATAGATCTCCTGCTTTAGCTACAACATCCTTGATGGAAGGAAGAACCTCTCTAAAAATTGATCTCTCAGCTCAACCCATGTGAATATAGAAGCATCAGGTAGTTCCGCAAGCCAAAGTGTCACTTCTCCAGTCAATGAAAATGGAAAGAGCCACAATCTGATAGCATCCCGATCCACTCTTTGAAGGTTGTAGGCCCTGCAGATCCCCGTAAAGTTCATCAAGTGCAAGTTCGTATCACCCATCGGCTTGCCAACAACTAATCCCTTCAAGTTCAGTAGCTGAGTCATAGTGCTTTTAATATCAAACTTTACACCATCGGGCAGCGGTGTCAATACTATGGGCCAAGTTGTCCCTGCATCATCATCATCTATATTATACCTAGGGATGTGTTGGGTTTGATGTTTCTCCCTAGCGCACACACAAGTGTACGTGGTTGTGCAAGTAATAAAGTGGCTCTTGCGAGCTGAATATCGATCCCATAGGGACTTGGTGCTTAGCAAACGATCCAACTTAATTATTACTATTGAAATTAAACAAGTGCAATTTGTAACCAAGAGTTTGAGCTTTGTTTTTATAAACCTAATACTAGAAATAACAACGATATAAAATTTAGATAGAAAATAATATATGGAGAGATCCAGGGTTGAGGCATTCACTACACAGTCATGCTTAACTATGGTTTATAGGCGATATTGGTGTTTATCATGATCGTTGATCTACGGGTTTGATATTATAAAATGGGAATGGTCATTCTCTAAGTCATCTACCCAAATTAATCTCACAACTACATCGTTGAGCAGGGATGTGAGTCTTTAATTCGTATGCATTCAACTATCTTCCTGTTTTATTAACCAAGTGCGACGTTTAGGTATATAGCTATCCTAAGCGCAAATCGTCCTTTACAATTGCTAACTAACAATAAAATATATGATCCACACTCTCTACGTCCTTCATTCCCTTCTCTCAACTCCTATGGTCAATTCATTAGGAAACTTAGATTTATCCTTAAGTTCATGACGCTTTAGAATAGTAAAACAAGAATGCAAGAACAATCACATGACTTGATAAACAAATGAACCAACTATAAAACGATAATTAAGCAATCATGCTGTAGCATCAACCCTAGAATGAGGGTTTTTATCCACTCATAGTCATACAAAGAATCACCATTGATGAATTAATAAAGTAAAACTACAAGAAAGAAAAGTTAAAGAACAAAGAACCCTAGTTTGATCTCCTTGATGTCTCCTTTTCTCTCCAATTCATGTCTTCTTCCAAATATGTGTGTAAATGTGGATAATTACTCCTTTTATAGTGTTTTAGGTAGTCCATACGCTATCCCATAAAAATCATATACATTTACAACTTTTTCCCCAACTTAAACCAAGTTAAAACCTGATCTTGGACGTTTTTTTTTTTTTTTTTTTTTTTTTGGGGGGGGGGGGGTTGCATAGCATGGATGTATGCATGGACAAACCAATGGAGCCTCGATCTCAGCCTTGGGTTTCACGAGGCATGGCCTTCACCTCAGCCTTGAGGGGTGTGGCGCATGGCCCCCTCCAACCGTGAAGGTTCGTCCGCTTTTTGCTCTCTTCTCCTCGTACACTTGTTCCTTGATTCCCCACTTCTTGTGGGTTGTTTGTAGGCTTCATTTAGCTTCCATAGATCCTCCAATGGTCTCCTACAATAAATCATAACACACATTAGTCCATACAACACAACAGAGCTCATCAAAGTACACTAGAATACGCATAGCTCAAGCTAGCAAGGCTAGTTTTCTCCTCAAAACTCTATTTGATCATCTTGACTCTTGACTTGTTCCAAATGCATCTTAAACACTTTAAACATGTACTTTAGCAGCCAAATACATACATACACAATATATACCTCAATATCACACCAATTTATCCTCAAACTAAGCTAAATGAGCATAGATAATGACACTTAGGTGTGTAATTACACCTAAGATCACCACCCCACACTTAAAGCCTTGTTCATCCTCGAACAACTATTTACATTAATCAAAATCAAGAAAGACTCCAACATCCCTATTAAAACTATGACACTCAAGCTAGAACTCCAACGACCACATGAATAGCAACTTCTACATTTGGCATGCCATATTACAACTAGAATCACATGAATACTACTACAAAACTCCCTAGCCTCAAGAATTGACTCTACTCAGTTGGAAAACTCATGCACATTACTCAACAAAGAGATCATATAAGTCACCTATATATCATTAAACAAGCGCTCTCACAACAAGAGAGTTACCGATATTCACTCACACCTATGCAAATTATCACAAGAATGGGTGTAAGAATCAAATTTTCCTCACTCTCACAAAGAATTCACATGTCACATAATATGAACCATACACTTTCCCGTAGTGTAGTACTCCACTAATATCAGAATGTCAAAGTGTCACGACTCGACTTCTCGGTCATGATGGCACCTACAAACTCCTAGTAGGCAAACCAATCCCCGTAGCCCAGAACGGTTAGTAATGGGCTACTTTCTAATAGTTTAGGTGGAAGAACAAATAAAAGAGAAGAAGCAAGGGAACAAGATAAATAGATAGGATAACCGAAGTAATATAAATGCAAAGTGGAAGCTAAACCATCCCAAAACTTGGTATCATCGTGTATAAGAGCCGAACTACAATAGGAGTACAAAAGGTCCAAAAAAGATATATACATAAGTTGTCTCCGAATAGTAACAGAGTGCATAATATACAAAAGATAAACTAAGCCAAGCTCTGAACGCCAAGAGCTCACCCTCAGCCTGGACAATCCAAAAGCAGCTGCCGCACTAGTCTCCGAAGCTCTAACGGCAATGGCCCACACCAGGATCTGCACCAGAAGATGCAGGGAGGTAGGGTGAGCACCAAATGCGAAGCATGAGATACCCAGAAGGTATCATAGGCCGACTGGGCACATATAAAGTAAAATAACAGCAACAGGCAGAGCAGGAACAAACAGTCACAGAAATCAATGATAAGGTACACAGGAACTAGCACAGAGGGAAGACAACATAAAATAGCAAACAAGGCTAGCACATAGAATATATACATGGTAGTCACAGATGAAATAGAGAACGATGCACCTGGGATCCTCGCAAAAACAACATATATATAGACAAGTTCTAGCAGGGGACGGTATACCAGTAACCTCAAGTAAATAGAATAGGAGGGAAGAATAAAGTATACATGCTCGATAACAGAATGATTAAGCACCCAAACCATGCCAGCTCTCAAATCCATAAGTAACAGTCTAGCAAGTCCAATTCCACACTTATAACCGTAGTAGAGAACAAAACCAAAATTAAGTAAGGAGAGTCTACCTACAGTCCCTCGGCCGCCCATATAACCGAGGAACGCACTCAAGTAAAAACAAACCCTCCGTCATCCCATAATACCGGAGTGGACAATCAGCAAACAGCAAACAAAGGTGGTCTCAAACAATGAATGATATGATGCATGATAACCTCAGAGTGAAATAGAACCTCTGTATGTACCTCCTCTGATGTCGATCGGGCCCAGCAGGAAGGTTCCATGGAAGAACTCAGTCGTATACCTCTACTCCACCATATACCCTTCCCCCCGACACACGCGGCCCGAAGCCCTTGTCCCAGAGCAGCAAGGTCCATGGAGGTCCCGAACCCCATGCTATAACTCGAAATCAATGTGTCCTCTGAAATCGAGTTTGGGCTCAAGCCAGTGGCTAAAATCTAAAAAATGCATGCCTAGACCCTGTCTAGGACGAAATCAGTAAAGTGATGTCTCAAAACCTTCCCACAGGTGCCCGGGCACAACCGTGACTAAAACAGTAGTAAAACATCTCAAATGCTCAGCCCGACTGAGTTTAATAACATTTCAAATCGGTAAGAAAGCTCGGGTAGCACTCCGACCCGGTCGAGTCTAGCAATATTAGTAAAATCATGAATAAAGCCACATTTTAAATTTCTTTCACCTCAAGATGATCCACGTATCAAGTTCAATCATTTCCAAACCCAATTTTGTCAAAATAGGCCCCCGGGGCCATGCAAGTTTAAGAAAATAGTCCCAGTAGGCCCTAAGCCAAAACCATAGTAAAAATGTGGGAAAATCTCTTCATATGCATGGAAATGATATGATCATCGCAAATGGCTTCCCGGCAGCTCACAATCAACCTATCAGCCCTGCACAGGCTCCGAAGCTACTCAGCAAGCATAACCAGCCTAGAAGGATAATTCTATGTCCGGGACTCACGGATATTCCCAATGATCCCACCGACTATGTTCCAAAGTCAACAAGGCCTCACAAGACCACGAGGGTAATAATATCAATCAACAAGAGTACTACACACAACGGAGGAAAGAACGGAACGGATCATGGAAAAGTGGTCTAGGTCTGTGGTACCAACCTAGTAGTCCAACCCAAGGATGCCAACTAGTACAATTTTACCCAATATATTTGAAGTCTAGGGAGTTAAGTCGTAACCTACCTGTCATCCGACGACAAGCTGCCCGAACAACAACGTCCAAGCCCGAAGCTCTCCGAGAGACCTCGAATACAAAAATCACCACCCTCCAGGGTGTGCATGCTCGGATTTTAGGGGAACTTAGCCAAGGGATTTGGCTAAAAACCAGCCAGCCAACACAAGGAACAACCAAGGGATCAAAGAGATAATTTGACGGATTAAAGTAAATAAAACTTACCAATTAAGATGGAGGAATGATCAAGGCCAAGGAATTAGCACCCCAACACCCCGAATCGACCTACTACATAGCTTAGGCGAGATTAGAGCAGTCAGCAATGGAGGAAATGAGTTGAGAAATGGGGAAAAGAAGGGGAAAAGTGCAACTTAAAGCTGCCAGCGGGGGCCACAATTGTGGAAATTCCATCTCCATTGCAGAGGTCACTAAACCCCCGTGCCTCTGCAATTGCAGGAAATCACCGCAAATGCGGTAGCCGCAAATGCAGCCAAGCACCGCAATTATGGAACTAGCCCCCCATCCAAACACCATAAATACGGTGTTCCACCGCAAATGATGTGATCGCAATTGTAGTCAAATGTCCGCAAATGTGGACCCAACATGTACAACAACTTCAGCCAAGAATAGAATACCATCTATGTTTAAAATGCATGATTTGACCCTCGGGAAGAACTCGGGTCCTGCGAACACAAACGAACACAGCTATTCAACTGAAAATGGCATTTCAGACTCAATAGAAAGGACGAAAACCTCAACGGAGGTTGATAGCGTGAAAAGTGGGCCCCACATCCAAGAACAACTTATGCCTAGCTTTCTAAAATGGAACACCAAGGCCTAAAACAAGCCCTGGAGCCTTGGGACCTGAACCAAAGGTCTCCCTAGCCCAAAGTCGATATTCCAGAGCTAACAACACTGTCAGAATTTCCATCCGAGGCGGTCTTATCCAAATGTTTACCAAAGTCAAACTTTCAAGTTCAACTTGGCTAAAACCCAGAAACTAAGCCAAAATGAATTCGAAACTTCCAGACTCCGACCAAACACCTTCCTAGCTCAAACATACCATTCCGGAGCTGATGGAATCATCGGATTTTGAATCTGACACCCCGATCACCAAAAGTCACCCAAAGTTACACTTTCAACTCCAAATGGCCTGAAAATAGAGAAAACACAACAAGACCCAAACTTGAAGTTCTCAGGCCTCATCTAAAGGTCCAACTAGACCAAAATCATCGCTCCGGAGCTAATAGAACTGTCAGAATTCAATTTCGAGCACGTTAGCTAAGAATGTTGACTAAAGTCAATGATATACTAAGTTTAAGCTATAAAACAGGCAAATGATCAAAATGATCAAATGAACGGCCAGGGCACCAAACCACAGGTCCCAGCAAGCCATAAATGACTTGGGGCCACTACAGGAAAGCTCTAACAATGAAATAAAATGTGTAAACGCGAAGATGACCGGAAGGGTCCTCATAACATCCACTTCTAAAAAGACTTTCATTCTCGAAAGTCAAGAAGAATGGAGTACCTGAAGGCTCGAACAACTACGGATACTGAGCACGCAACTCACTCTCGGTCTCCCAAGTAGCCTCCTCGACCGGACGGTGCCTCCACTGAACCTTCACAACTGGAATCTCCCTAGATCTCAACCTCCTGGTATCTCTGCCCAAAATAGCTATCGGCTCCTCAACAAAAGATAAACTCTCATCCAACTGAATTGAATCCCAATGAAACATATGAGACTCATATGGTACATACCGACGCAACATTAAGACATGGAACACTAGGTGAATAGCTAAAAATATCAGAGGCAACGCTAACATATAGGCAACGCTACCAACCCTCTGTAGAATCCCAAACGGCCCAATAAACCTGGGGCTAAGCTTTCCCCTCTGACCAAATCTCATCATGCCCTTCACGGGCGATACACGGAGAAAAACCAGTTCACCAACACTGAACTCCAAGGCACGAAGTCTACAATCAGTATAGCTCTTCTACCTACTCTGGGCAGCTCTAAGGCTATCCTAGATCAAACGGACTCGGTCCAAGGAATCTCTAAGCAAATCCATACACTGCGGTCTGGACTCTAACCCATAAAACTAACTAATGGGCGATCTACAACGCCTACCATACAAAGCCTCGAACATGCCATGCCGATGCTCGAATGAAAGTTGTTATTATATGCAAACTCGGACAATGGCACAAACTGATCCCATGAACCTCCAAAGTCAAGTACACAGGCCCGAAGCATGTCCTCCAGGACCTGAATGGTCCACTCGGACTGGCCATCTGTCTGAGGGTGGAATGCGGTACTAATATGAACCTCCGTACCCAAATCCCTCTGCATAGCTCTCCATAATTGAGATGTTAACTGCATGCCGCGGTCTTAGATGATAGAAGTCAGGACCCCATGCAACCGTACAATCTAACGAATATAGATCTGAGCTAACCTCTCTGCCCCGTAGGAAGTCTGAACCGGCAAGAAATGCATTGACTTAGTCAGCCTATCCACGATCACCCAAATGGAATCAAACCTCCGAGTATTGCGAGGCAAACCAACAACAAAGTTCATAGTAATACCTTCCCACTTCCACTCAGGAATGGGAAGTCACTGCATCAAGCCACCCGGTCTCATGTGCTCGAACTTTACCTGCTGACAGTTCAAGCATCGAGATACAAATTCTTCCACGTCCTGCTTCATACCACCCTACCAGTAAAGTTGCCTCAGATCTCTATACATCTTCATTGCGCTAGGGTGAATGGAGTATCTAGAACAATGTGCCACATGGAGTATCAACTTTAGCAAATCACCTAATCTCGAAACACAAAGTCAACCATCAAACCTCAAAACCTCGTCAGAACCCAAGGTAGCCTGGATGGCCTCACCCCGAACCACCTGATCACGAAAGTCACACAAACTCTGATCCTCAAACTGTCGGCTCTAGATCTAATCAAGTAGAGAAGACAGACCTCAATAGTAGCAAGAACTCTGCTAGGATCCGATAAGTCAAGCCTAACCAAACGGTTAGACAAGGACTGGATGTCCAATGCCAACGATCTATCTGAAGCTGAAAGTGAAGCTAGGCTGTCCATACTCACCGCCTTCCGACTCAAGGCATCTTCTACCACATTTGCCTTGCCCAGATGGTAAAGAATAGTGAAATCGTAGTCCTTCAGTAGCTTAACTCATCTACTCTGCCTCAAGTTCAGCTCGCGCTGACTCGTAATGTACTGCAAACTATGATGGTCGATGAATATCTCACAATAGACCCCATATAGATAGTGCCTCCAGATCTTGAGCGCGAAGACTACCACCGCCAACTCTAAGTCGTGTGGGGTAGTTGCACTCGTGAACCTTCAACTGCCTCGGCGCATATGCTATCACTCGACCCTGCTGCATCAACACACAACCAAGACCGACCCTTGAAGCATCACAATACACGAAGAAACTCTGACCCTCGGTAAGAGTAGTAGGTCTAGGCCAATCATGAACTGCAAAAATCTTACTCGGGACCACTCTAATCCTATCCTTAGACACAGCGTGTCCTAGAAATGCAACAGACTCAAGCCAAAACTCACACTTAGAGAACTTGGCATATATCCAATGATCTCTCAAAGTTTGAAGTACGGCCCTCAAATGCTGCTCATGCTCGTCTCTACTCCTTGAGTGTATTAGAATGTCCTCAATGAAGACTATCATGAACATATCCAGGTATTGACTAAGCACTTTGTGCATCAAGTCCATGAAGGTTGCGGGGGCATTAGTCAACCCAAAAGACATCACCAGGAACTTATAATGGCCATAACGTGTCCTGAATGCTGTCTTAGGGATGTCCTCTTTCCTAATCCTCAACTGATGGTAGCCGAACCTCAAATTAATCTTAGAAAACACGGCGGAACCCCAAAGATGATCAAATAGGTCATCAATCCTCGATATTAGATACTTATTATTTACTGTCACCTTATTCAACTACCGGTAATCAATACACATCCGCATCAACCCATTCTTCTTCTTCACGAAGAGAACAAGAGCAACCCAAGGAGACGCACTCAGTCTAATGAACCCCTTAGCTAACAAATCTTAGAGTTGCTCCTTAAGCTCTCTCAACTCAGCAGGAGCCATACGGTAGGGGGAATAGAAATGGGGCCTGGTGCCTGGCTCTAACTCAATGGAGAAATCAATATACCTCTCAGGTGAAAGGCCTAGTAGGTCGGCAGGAAACACATCTAGGAAGTCTCTAACCACCGGAATAGACTCAAGAGAAGTGGGGTCAACACTAGCATCTCAGACATATGCTAGATAGGCTAGACACCCACTGGAAATCAACTTCCTAGCTCGAAGACAAGAGATGATCCCAAATGGTGCATGGCTAACAGAACCCTGCCACACGACTGGGGATATGCCGGGCACGGCGATGGTAATGGTCAGTTGGAGAGGACGATTCAGGTATTGGAGGACATGCTGAGAGCATGTGTAATAGACTTCGGTGGTCATTGGGACCAATTTCTACTATTGCGCGAATTCTCGTACAATAACAGCTATCACTCCAGTGTTGATATGGCACCATTCGAGGCCCTATATGGGAGGAACTGTAGATCACCAGTTGGGTGGTTTGAGGAAGGTGATGTGAAGCCTCTAGGTGTAGACTTAGTAAAGAAAGCGCAGGAAAAAGTAAGGGGCATACAGGTCAGTTGTTGGCTTCTAAAAGCAGGCAGAAGGAGTATGCAGATCGTAAGGTCTGGGACATGGAATTTTAGGTTGGTGAACAAGTATTGCTAAAGGTTTCACCAATGAAAGGGGTTATGTAGTTTTGTAAGAAGGGCAAGCTTAGCCCTCGATTTATCGGTCCATTTGAGGTCCTTGAGATGGTGGGGCCAGTGGCTTACAAGTTAGCACGGCCACCTAGTTTGTCGAGCGTCTATCCGGTATTCCATATATCCATGCTCAAGCGATACCATAGGGATGGGGACTACATCATCAAGTGGGATGAGGTACTCTTTGATAAAGATCTATATTATGAGAAGGAACCGATTATGATTCTTGCTCGGGATGTCTGAAGGTTAAAGACAGAGGTGATTGACATGGTGAAGGTACAGTGGAAGCATCTTCTGGTTGAGAAAGCCACTTGGGAAACCGAGAAGGACATGCGGGACAAGTACCCTCAATTGTTTAAGGATTAAGGTAATACACTTCCTTCCTTTTATTTTCCATAATATTTGGTTTGATCATTTGGGGATGAACGATGGGTAAATTGGTATTTGTTATAATGACAGGGTCTGTCATTATGGGTAGACCAATCGTGCCAAGTTTTAAAGTTAGAAAACTCCGGGTTTTGGAGTTTGAAATTCTAGGCTAGGCTAGCCTCGGCCGGTTTTGAAGTGAGGTAGAGTCTAGGGAAATCCGGGTAAAAATGGGTTTAGGTGTCTTGGATTGAGCTAGTTTTCCATGTAGCCAAGATATAAAAGAGTACGGGGGACTTTTCGGAATCGAATTTGGGTAAGTAAAACTCCCGAAATCACGCTCGACATGAAGGGGTTATTTTGAGACGTCGGTGGAACCAAGTGTGTTGTGAAATGGCCAAAACTGGCACATTTACAAACTTTTTGCCTGTGACGAGTATTGTAATGCATGATAGCGGCCACCGCTATAGCGGTAGAAATTACCGCTATAGCGGCGGTCAAGGGGCAGTCAACTCACTTAAGACCACTATAGCGGCAGGTGACCGCTATAGCGGGACCGCTATAGCAGAGCGGGGACTGCTATAGCGGGCCAACGGGTTTTTAATGCAGAAATAACTCCCAAAACATCAGAAATTCACAAGTTCATTTTAGGAGAAGGGCAGGGCAAATTCAGGCGATTTTCTTTATTCCTCCGCCAAAAATCATTCCTAAGGTAAGGTTTTCGTTCCCCACACTTTTTACTACGTTTACTATGCAGTAGAATTTCTAGGAGGGCATTTATGGAAGGTTGGAATAACCTAGGGATGATGGAATTCGGGGAAGAAGGGGTTCCAAACATATATGTTCTTAGGTGTTGGTTTAAGTGCGTTAAAATGATCATAGACTGATTAACTTCCTGTTTTGTCCATAAAAAATGATAAGACTAGGAGAATTAACGGTGGAAAAGCTAGTAAAAAGAGTGGGATGATCATGGGTGGCTTGGGGTTTGGAGATTTAGCATAATCCGAGTAATGTACAGGCCTGTATGTTAATTTTATGCATTATGTGTTGTTTTTAGACCAAGAACGCGAGAGGAATCCAAAACACGGAAAATCTTGGGTTGAATAAAGCTTGGAATATTCGAGGTAGGTGATGGCTTTCATATTTCTGTGAATGTGTATGTTCATTGTACTCGTTGTCTAAGTAATTGTGTGCTTTTCATTGCTTAGGGGAATTGTGTGGAATGTCTAAGTTTGGTTTATAGTCTATGTTTGAATGGTTTTTACTTGTTGGCTTTACAAATGGTGTGCATTCATTCTATTGACTGTTGTTGTTGACATTTGGTTGGCTCGGGTACCATGCCTGGTACAGGTATAATACATGGTTGGCACGGGTACCACACATGGTACGGGTATAACATTCGGTTGGCACAGGTACCACGCCTGGTACGGGTTTACTTTATTGTATCCTGCATTATGTCATTGACTATTGCATTACATTGGTTGATATTGGTTCCATGAGAGGACCGGGTTTTTTTTTACTGAATGTGATGTGTGATATTGGTTCTGTGAGTAAACCGGGTTGTTATAGAAAGGTGCTATAAGTTGGTGGTCCTTAAGTGGCTGGGAACTGTTGTATGACTGTTGAATTGGTCTTAGTTTAGGCTGGGTAAATCACTTCTGGTGGTAGTTGTCTAGAGGGGATTCCAGGGTAGCTCTGGGCTAGACGGTAAGGTGTGGTTATGATTATTCTTGTTGGTGGAATAGAACTGTAAGAGATGGATTCATGCGGTAACAATGCTAGGTAGAGACTTATAGTCTAGAGATGCCTGTGATATTGTTGCATGTTTGCCATACTTATTACTGGATTTTGTGTACTATTTATATACTATTTTCTTAAATACTTGTTGATGATCCTACCAGTACACAGTGGTGGTGTACTGATACTGCACTTGTCTTTCTTTTGGTGAGTACAGGAAATCTTCCAATGGCTGAGACGAGACCTTAGATTTAGCACCGGTGATTCCGATCATCAAGGGTGAGCTAATGATTCGAGCTACCTTGGGATTATCTTTAGAGTTTTAGTCTATTTGTTCGTACTTGAAAACTATTCTTATTTTTGTTTGGGGTTGCATCCCCGTACTCTAGTTTTTGTATTGATGTTTGGTACGATGACTTTCAGTTCCTAGGTGGGAATTTCCGTAGTTTATTACTTATGATAAGTGTTTGAGTAGTCTATTTGCTAGTTTACTTTGATGCTTGCTGGTTTTAGGCTGTTAGTCTAGGCAAGGGTGGAACTCTATTGGTTCTCTCATTCGGGGGTTGGGTGGGTGCCACGCACGATAGGTTGGGTCGTGACAAGAGAGCTTAGAAATATGGCAGTATACTTGTAACCTCAAATAAAAGGGAAAGAAAGAAAGCAATTTAACATACTCAAGATAGGATCAACATACATAAGGAAATCACATTACAAATTCAACTTCAAAAAGAAAAGACGGAGATCAACCCCATAAGTACCAACCTAAGATGGAATAACTAAGCCACAAGAACCAAGAGTTACCACTCAAAATCATGCTAAAGAACAGAACCAGGAACCCACAATCCACTCAAAGACCATTGAGTAGTGCCTCAATAATATAGGACTCACTAACCCCTTAATACTCAAAGTCCAATAATCAGAGCCTCAACAAGCTAACAATCGCTAATCCACCAAGAACTGAAAGTCGTAACAAGCTCTATAAAATGACAGGAGTAATATAATCTACCTACAATCCCAATGGCCGCCCATTCAACCCAGGAACGCAATCAAGTGAAAAAAAACCCTCTAGCCGCTCATACAACCGGAGCATACACTGAACACACAGTAAACAAGGGTGGAAGCTGAGTGAAATATGCATGATGATATGATGATGGAACCAGGTGTGATCACAGTGCTATATGTTACCCCCTCCGGTGCCCCAAAGGTCAAATAAAAGCGGGATCCATGGAAGGATAATTCCCGAGTACCTCTCTTATGCCGTACATCCCCTCTCTTCGATCACCGCTGGCCTATTGCACTTGGCACAGAATGGTAGGGTCCATGGAGGTCTACTTGTAGACCACATACCAACATGAAACTCAAATATCTCAATAATCGAGATCTCGTAGTACGTGCTCAGATTCGATCTGAGTCTAAATCCGTAGTAGTAATCTCATAAACCCCATCAAAGGGTGCTCAAAGTGTATTTGGGTCTAAATTAGTAACCATATCTCGATAACCCTCATCGAGGATGCCTGGAGCGTATCCAAATCTAAAACAGAAGTCAAGTATCAAAATCCCTAAATAGGGTGCCCGACTCATATCCGGGTCTAAATCCATAGAAAACTATGTCTAGTGCTATGGTCCAGTCGAGCCTAGTATCAGAATAAAGACCAGTAATTAAATCATCGAATAAATGATACGGAGAAGGGTAGTTACATTGATCCACAAGAAGCTCAGCAAACTCTTGAAAAAGCGGAAGTTGTAATATCCCCTCAACTCCAAGAGGTTTCGTAAAAGTCAGTTTAAAAGCCCTTTCAAAGTCATGTATCAAAAATGGACCCTCGGGGCCATACAAGTTTAAAAAATGAATTATAGTAGGCCCGAAGCCAAATCATTAGTAAAACATACAGGTAAAACCTTTTTCATGTATAATATACTCGCAAACAATAGAGTAGCCCAAAACGGCTCACAAATATTTACTATCGGCCCTGCACAGGCTCAACAGCTCTACAGCAATCATAACCAGCCTAGAAGAATATCTCTATGTTCGGGATTCACGGACATTCCCAAATAACCCACCATCTATGTTCCAGAGTCAATACAAGGCCACACAGGACCACAAGGGTAATATACAAAACTGATATGAATACTACAATCAACATACAAAATAAATAGAAAGAAAAGGCGAACAAGGTCTGGGGTACCAACCTATAACAACCCACCCAAGGATGCTAATTAATGCAGTTATAGCCTATATACGCAGAGTCTAGGTAGGAAAAGCCATAACCTACCTGTAGTCCGATGAATAGCTGCGGGGACGACATCGTCCAGGCTTGAACTACCCCAAAAAGCTCCAAATTATGAAACCACTATCAACACAATAATCTACACATCAAGAGGAGACTAACGATACCCATATTACTATAATAATAGCCGGGCTAAATTTTGGGTCACGGGCCTGTGGGCCCCGCAACCCAAGCCAAAAATGAAGAAGCACAGAATGATTGACATGATCATAGGAGCACATGCCCAGAAAAATGAAGGAATTGGGCATTAAAATCAGGCTAAAATAGCCCACCCACTTTAAGAAATCAAAGAGGGAATTATGATAAAGAAAAGTTAGAATTTAACAAAAAGCTTACTGGATTAATGACGAAAAAGAGCTCACGAAGCTATGGTGAGTTTTCCCCAAGAAATAGATGGCCAGAAGTGAAGAAATTTGTGCTTGGGAGCTTTCAACAATGGAGGGTCGGAGTTGGAAATGAGGAAAATGGAGAAGAAGGTTCAATTTATGACACTGCCAGTAGATACAGCAATTACGGCAAATCCACCACAAATGTGGACACCGTAAATGCGTCCAAAACACCATAAATGCAGCAAAGAACCGCAAATGCAGCATTTGACCGAAATTGCAGTTACCGCAAATGCAGTCAAATGCCCGCAAATGCGGACCCAACAGGTACAACAAAACTCAACTAAGCTTAAAACTTCAAATGGACCCTCGGAATTCATCCAGGGTCCCACGGACACAAACGAATAAAGCTATTTGACTAAAAATGGCATTCCGGATGTAATGACTCTTCCGGTCACTTCCACGTATACGTTTTCCTTATACCATTAGAGCTTGTTTGTCGCGGCCCCAAGTCATTTAAGGCTTGTCGGGACCGGTATTTCGGTGTCGGGTCCATTTTTTTGGTCGTATGATAAGTTTTAAAGTCAAGCAAGTCGGCAAAAGTTATCGTAAGTTTCTTTAATAAATTTCTGACCTCGACCGGTTTATTCATGTCCGCCTACTTTTGTTCCTTCGTTACTTGTAGTACTTGCCGATATATATTATTCACCCTTGTGGTCCTGTGAGGCCTTGTTGACTCTGGAACATAGAAGGTGGGATTTTGGGAATGTCCGCGAGTCCCGGGCATAGAATTATCCTTCTAGGCTGGTTATGCTTGCTGAGTAGCTGTGGGCATGTGCAGGGTCGATAGGTTGATTGTGAGCTGCTGGGCAGCTATTGTGTTGATCATACCATTTCCATGCATATAAAGAGGTTTTATCCATGTTTTACTACGGTTTGGGCTTCGGGCCTACTGACACTATTTTCTAAACCTTGCATGGCCCCGGGGGCCTATTTTTGATGGAAATGATTGGAAATGGTTTGATTTAACTTGTGAATATTCCTGGGTAAAAGAAGGTAAAATTATGTTTTAAATCACCAGTTTTACGATTAACGCTAGACTCGGTAGGGTGGGGATGCTAGTTGAGTTTTCTTGCTACTTGAGATAATTTTAGCCTCGGTCGGACCGAGCACCCGAGATGATTTTCAACTGTTTAGACCCGGTTATACCCGGGCACCCTTGGAGGGGTTTTTTTTTGAGTTATTTTCCTACTACTTTAGTCCTTGACAGGGTCTGGGCATGCATATTCGAGACTGGGTCTCTATCTTGAACCCGGACTTGCTTCCGGACGACATGTTTTGATACTGAGTTTTAGTATGGGGTTAGGGACCTCCATGGACCTTGCCATCCGGGCCTGGGGCTGCGGGCTGCGTGTGCCGGAGGAAGGGTATACGGTGGAGTATAGGTATACGGGCAGTGTCCTTCCATGGAACCTACCTGCTGGGCCGGATCGGCATCGGAGGAGGTACATACAGAGATACCATTTCACTTGAGATCTTCATGTATCATATCATTCATTGTTTGAGGCTCCACCCTTGTTTGTTGTTTTTGATTGTACGCCGGTAGTATGGGATGCCGGAGGGTTTGTTTTCACTTGTTTGTGTTCCTCAGTTGTATGGGCGGCCGGGGACTGTAGGTAGACTCTTGCTATTTACTTGTAGAATTGTTCCCTGTTATGGTTAATTATGAAATTGGTTACTGCTAGACTGTTAGTTTCTGGATTTGAGATTGATATGATTAGTTGGGCTTGATTCATGTCTCTAAGAATGCCTATCATTACTCTTTCTCTCTTCTTCTTACAGTTGAGGTTATCGGTATACCGTCCATTTCGTAAACTTATTATGTATACACTGTTATTGCAAGGACCCCAGGTGCGTTGTTTCTTACTTTCACCTGTGCCTATGGTGTATATATTTTGCTTACTGGCCTCGCATGTGGTTCTGTTGATTTCCCTCTGGGCTAGTTCCTGTGTACCTTTTGTTGATCCCTGTGACTACTTGCTTCTATTCTGTCTGTTACTACGCTTTTATCTTATACGTGCCCAGTCGGCCTATGATACCTACTGGGTACCTTATGCTTCGCATTTGGTGCTCACCCTACCCCCTGTATCTTTGGGTGCAGATCCTAGTGTGGGCCATCGCCGTTAGATCGCTGTAAGTCGTGCTTGGAGATCTGTTGGGGATTACTTCAGACTGAGGGTGAGCTCTTGGCGATCGGATCTTAGCTTTAGTTTATCTTTTGCTTTATGTACTCTATTACCATTCAGAGACATCTGTATATATTGTTTTGGATCATTTGCACTCCATGTATGTAGTTTTGGCTCTATACTATGATACCAGGTCTTGGGGTTTGGTTTAGTTTCCGCATATGTATATATATACTCCTGTTATCTATTCTCCTCATCTTACTCTCTTCCTTTTGCTTATTAAACTATTCTTCCTCTTATATGTTAGATAGTAGCCCATTACTAACTGTCCTGGGCTACGGGAATTGTTTCGCCTACTGGGGGGTTATAGGTGCCATCATGACCGAGAAATCGAGTCGTGACACCAGATCCTATGGAATCAACAAAAATCCCATCGGAGGTCAATTTAATGAAAAGTGGGCCCCATGCCCATAATCATCCTTTAGCCAACTAATTCCAAAATGGGACCCAATAGTCATAAACAAGACCGAAAGCCTCGAGACCTGAACCAATGGTCCCGCTAACCTAAACTCGATATTCTGGAGCTAATAGTGCTTTCGAATTTTCATTCGAGGTCATATTCTCCAAATGACCAAAGTCAACCAAGCAAGGCCAACTGGCCTGAAAACACAGAATGAAGAGAAGTCAAAGCTGAAAAGCTCCTAGATCCCGACCAAAGGTCCCACTAGACCAAAGTATACGCTCTGGAGCTAACAAAACTATCGGAATTCGATTTTGAGCACGTTCACCAGGGATGTTGACCGAAGTCAATGATTTTCAAAGTTAAAAGTTCTAAAACCAGGAATAGATGAGAAGACCAAACAAATGGCCCGGGCACTGAACTACCAGTCCCAGCAAGCCATAAATAACTTGGGGATGCTACAGGCTAACTCTAACGGTACAAAAAAGGTGAACATGCATAAATGACCAGAAGGGTCATTACATGAAGCAGATTTAAATTGTATATAGAAGAAACTAATATCTTCTAAGTATTTTCATAAAACTACTCATAATCTTAGAAATGTTACTGGTTATAAAATGAGATTTGAATACAAACTACCCAAAGCTTACATCTGTCAAAATAAAATATGTATGCCCGAAATTTTTATTTTGATAAAAGATATTTCAAATAACATTAATCTGGGAGTTTAATTTTTTATGCATATATACCCCATTACTAAGTGGGATGCTACTGATATAACAGAAACCTTTCATAAAAAAGAAATTAGATTTGACTTTATTACTAAACCTTTTTCAAAATTTATAAATAAAATAAAAGATAAAATTATTTCAAAAAATCGCCAAGTCAATTTTCTATAAAATGAAATATATAGCTTAACTGTGGACAAAATTTTACAAAATTCTAAATTAGGTGAAAAAATAATTTTTTTTAAAAAATAATTTTCTTTACAAATTTGTAGAGATCACCCAAATATTCTTTGAGAAAGAAAAAATATGTAGTTAATCTTCCATATAAAAAAAATTTCAATGAAAATAATATACCTACTAAGGCCGGACCGTGTCAAATGAATACGAAATATTTTAAATTATGTAAAAAAAATTGGCTTTTGGTTACAAAAAGGTCTTATAAGACCATCAAAATCACCTTGATCATGTACTGCTTTTTATGTTAATAAATAGGCGGAGTAGGAATGAAAAGTTCTGAGGTTAGTTATTAATTATAAACCTTTAAATAGAGTTTTAAAATGGATCAGATATTTAATACCTAATAAAAAAAATTATTAAAAAGACTACATGAAGCCATTTTATTTTCAAAATTTAATTTAAAATCAGGTTATTGACAAATTCAAATTACTAAAAAAAATAGGTATAAAATTGCTTTTAATGTTTCAATGGAATAATTTGAATGAAATGTAATGTCATTTGGATTAAAAAATGCTCCTTCTGAATTTCAAAAAATCATGAATGACATTTTTATACCCTACAATAATTTTATAATAATTTATATTAATGATATATTAATATTTTCCAAAATTATTGAAATACATTTTTGTAACGACCGGATCCGACATTATTTTAGAAATCAAAATGTCACGAATTTCAAGAATGATTTGAGTATGTATAGATTTAAAATGGGGTGATGTGGTGAAAAAATTTCAGATTTTTTTTGAAATTGATACGGGCTGACGTCACTCCGCTATAGGGGACATGTCTCTATAATAGTGTTGTCACTGTAGAGGGCAGCCATTCGCTATAGCATAATGGCGGGAGGCAGTAGCTCAGTAATGCAAATTAATAAAAGAACTTCTCCTCCTCAGTTGGAAGGAATACGAGGGTTACTCCAAAAACCCTCCTAGGCTGCTGCAAGACTTGGGAGCCATGGGAAGGAGGGATTCTGGCTAAAAGGATATGAAATCAAGGATTTGGGCTTGTCAATCATCAGGGAATGCCTTTACAGAGTCAGAAAATGCATTGTGTAGCTGCTTGGCATCCAGGTAGGCTAGGTTATTCACCTTGAGTAGATTTTGACATGTTTTCTTTTTGTATTATTGTATAAATGAAAAGAAGAAACCATGTTTAGGCCTTCGGGCACAGAGTCTGGAGGATTGTTGTGTTTGGATTGGTTAGGATTGAAAAATGATAAGGTTGGGATGATGTGTTGCCATAACTTGGGTAGCTCATAATTGTTATGTGATGTGTGATGCTAGAATCCAGGGACTAAACTGTTGGGGAAGGTTTGGGGATCCAGGAATGCCTTGGATAATGAGATGTCTAGTTAGAGGGAGTTTCGAAAATGAATTGCTATAAAAGGGTAGAGTGAGCAATGATGATTGAAGTACCAATGTCAGGGGTTGTCTTCCTTGTATTGTGTTGTCTAAAAAAGAGGGATGTTGGACTTGATGTAATTGCTAGTAGGTGTTTAAGAGGTGAAAGGGGAATTTAGTCTTCGGACAGGATTTCAAGGTTGAGTCTACGTACCCGGGGTTGGGGTAGGTGATGGTTATTGTTTTCCAATATGCAATATGTGTTCATGTACTATCGCTTAGTATTGTGTGATTTTGCATGCTTAGGGAATGAGATTACGATTGTTTACTTATTCGGTTATCAGCCTTGTGAAATGAACTTGTTTTATTGCTTGTTGGTTTACAAGTATGCTTTTGTTCATTGTTTGTTGATTGATTAGATTTTGCGTGACATTAATTTGGCTCGAGTACCATGCCTGATACATGATACTTATTGACTGGATCGGGTACCACGCCTTGTATGGGATACCTATCAGTTGGCTTAAGACCATGCCTGGTATAGGATTCATCATGGTTGGCTCAGGTACCATACCTGGTACGAGTTTGATTTACTTACATTGATTGTATTTATTTGATGGTTTCATGAGTGGACTGGGTTGTATTCTTGAATTGTGATTATTGCATATGGTACATGAGAGGCTGGGTGATTATATTTAAATATGGGGTTGGTCTTTGTGTAGATCGGGATTTTATGTTGAATACGTAAGTGGTGTCCTAGGGATCCTTGGTTAGTACGGGAAATGTGGAAGGGCATAAGCATCATAATTATCATTCATTGTTAATTGATGGTTGAATATTTCCCATACTATTGATACGTTAAGAGGAAGACTGAGAGTTCAGAGCGGTACTACTAGCTATTATTATCGTGTTGGGAGATTGTCCTAGGGACCCTTGAGAGGTCTGAACACTTGTAAGTAGCACCATAAATGTAATTGGTTTTGTTAGGCAGTTAGTTGGTTTATTTCTGAGTATTTAGTCATAAGGGTTGACTTGAGTCACGGGGGGGTAGTCCGAGTCTGGACTTAAGGGTTGATCTAGTGTTAAGGTGACTTGGGAAGTCTAAGGGTAAGGTGACTTGGGAAGTGTATAGGTTAAGGTAACTTAGGAAGTTTAAGGGTTAGTGTGACTTGGGAAGTCCTAGGAGTCAGGGTGCAGAGTCTCATGGTGGTGGAGTTAGCAGCGGAAGGAGTAGGCAGGTTTGGGTTGATGTTGGGTTTTGGTAAGCTGGATGTTGAAGGGTCGAGTATTGTAATTAATTGTACATTTCCCTTGATTTCGTATATGATGGTATGGAATGGATTTGGGTTGACCGATGATGCCTACCAGTATATGTGTTTGTATTGATTCTACTCTTGCTATACCCTTTGGGTATAGTCTGGTTGCAAGGTTGGTGATGTTTCATAGGTACAGGATGACGGTGACTCTTCAGCAGCTTTTACTCTTGCTTCTATGGTGGGAGTTGTGTCCTCTTACATTTCTGTTTCACTCCTGTAGTAGATATCTTACCGGCTTAGACTAGATTCTAGGGAGGGTGTTTTTATTTTAAAAAGAGATTTTTCCACATTAAATTGTAAATGTTTTCATGTATTAAAGGAGTTATTTATGATTTTACTTTGTTTTCCGCATTACCTGTCGAATCGGGTGGTAAGGATTCTCCTATCTAGATGGATTAGAATAAGTGTCCGCACGGCTCGGTAGTTAGGTTGTGACAGATAATATCAGAGTCTAGGTTACCAGTCTCCCATTACAAGAGCAAAATGTCGAATAAAGTGCTGCGGAGTGGTGTGTTGACGTCCAGATCTAATCATTGGGAAGCTATGAAGCATGCTAGGAAACACCTTTTTTTTTCTTCATTACTTTTCATATGGTTCGTTTACTTGCTTGTATGAGTTGAGTCCAATTAGTATCTCTCAATTCCAATTGGTATTTCAATGAAGTAAAGGATGTCATTGGACTCTGATTGCGATGAAACAAGCAAGAGAAGTTGGAACCGGGAAGGTTCCAATTGGTATCTGGCCTGAGGGGCTGTGGTAAGGCATAGGTGATCGACTAATAGTCCTCCATGGGGCTAATAGAGGATATATATGTGACTTGATTGTGATGTAGCTTGAAACTTGAAATAATGTGTGTAGTAATACTTATATGACTGCAATGGTTGATGTGTAACTTCTTGCCTTACTGTGAATGTATGGGTCTGAAGAGAATCCTTAGTTGAAATTGGGGTATTTTTGATTTGTGATAAACTGCTATGTGTCTAGAGTAAAATTTTTGCATCACTTTTTGAAAAGGGACTCATCATTGGTTAAGATGGTGATGGGACAGGACTTATGACTGTAGGGAAGCTTCGGTTTCAGGATAGTCGGGACTTGGTTGGGAACCATGGGAACAAGGGGTTATTCATGTATGGTACTGAGAATGTGTTATTGTGAACAGTTTTCTTGTGTAATTCGACTTTGTTTTGGTGATATTGGATGCTAAGTTTTGGTCTGTGCATTGCCAGGAATGGTCTTTGGGTGTGTTTAATACCATGGCGGGACTTATGCTATTAATAACGATAAACGGGAATGGGGACGAGTTGTTTCTAATGAAAATTTAATTTTCTGGGTTGTCACCTTCAGACCGCCATAGAAGAACTATACTGCTATGGTGATCCCACTATAACAGGAATTTCTATCGCTATGGCAGTACCGCGATAGAGGAATGTCAACCGCTATAGCAGGGAGGCTCGTGGCATAATGCCTACCCTATTTTTCCTTGTCTTTCATTTCATTCCCAGGGCATTTAAAAGCGATAATTAAGCTACGAGCTGCTATGTAAACCAAGGAAATTGTCTATAGAACTAATATAGCATGCATAGAATGGAAATTGTCTGAAAACTAGCAACCATGTGCTTAAAAATGAGGGGAAAAAGGGAAAGGGAACATTGTCTAGTACGTGCCCCAAACGAGGGCAAAACCCAAAAAATAGTAAATAATCCTAATAAAGAGGGGAGGGGAAGTCCTGGGCCTCCTCATCAGGAAGGGGATCTTCGGGCTCAAGTGTGGGAAGCTCCTGACCTAGGGCGGCACATGCGAACATGAACTTGGTGGTCTTCCACATCCGAGCAAATATGCGATCCCAGGAGCACCTCTTCTTCTTCTGTTCCTATAACTCCTTGCGGAGTGCTGCAAAGTCCTGAGCAGAGGGGGAGGGGATGTACCTACAGCAGCAGTGTCCTCCATGAACCTCCTGACAGCAGCCAGATTCTCCTCAATTTGGCTGCTAGTAATAGTGGGATGAGGCTGGGAAGGGGCGGGATTGTCATCATCATCATCATCGTCAGCATCCTCAACAGGTTGACTACTCCCTGCTTCATCTGCTTTCCTCTTCTTCTTGGAGGTGACCACTTTCACCCTGGGAGGGTTGAAGGCATCATCCATAGCTACCTCATGGTTAGTATGATCCTCAGGCCCCCAACCCGCCTGCACAGCTAAGACACCAAACCAGGAAGAAAGGGGCCTCTTCTAAGACCACGATAGAAGTCCTTCCACTCTGAAATAATCTGGTCTCCCACATTCATAATAATCCCCTGTATAGCACAAGAAATCACCAGGTCCCGGGCATAAGTCACATTGGTGGTATTGCCCGATGGATGAATTCTTGGGGACACCAAATTTAACCACCTCCTAGCATCTGCAGAAAAGAAGACGTTGGTGATGCCTTTGGGACTGGGCAAGTAGACCTGACTCCTGAACTCCTTGTCCACCAAGATATCTCACAACCAAGTCATATCCCAAAGTCGAGCCTTGGCCTCATATACTGCATTTGAAATATGAGGCACTCCTAGCACCGTATTGATAGTCTGGGAGTCCACAGGAATATCTACCCCTCAGATCCAGATAGTGGGGTTGGTCTCATTGATGTGTCGGGTTTCATGGCACTTTCGACGCTTAAAACTAAGGATTTTGGGAGTTCTTAAGTGTGTTTTGTTGGATTTGATGTCATTCATTACATGTACAGAGAAAAGTATTAAAAAGATAAAAAGATCAAAAAGTTGCTTACTTAACTATGAGTAGCTAAATCCACAACTAGGGTTGTGGGAACCATGAAGGATTAACGAAGTAGGCAAAGTACTTGGTAATTCCAGGGCGGTGTTTATGCATGTATTGTTCTTCCCTTCGCTTTGATTGCTTTTTAACGGTTGCAAATGTTAGAGCTCACTTTATTTTTACTTACCGGACCAAGGAGGTAACGAATGGAAAAAGTGTTATGTACAATGGAGATTTGAGGCTATGAACCCTCATCTAATAGCTTGACCTTGTCCGAGAATAGCTAATCTGGGATCAAGGGTAAGGGTTAGTAAAGTATACACCCGCGATCGGACCAAGGCGCGTGGTGAAATTCATCTATCTAGGGGACCAACCAATTAGGTGAACTTAACTTACCGATCTTGCATGCTAAGCGCCAAGCCAGTTTGCTAAGTACAATGCCTTACTAAGTTATGATCTCATGGGGAAGACTACCCTAGTCGCTTCTCTCATTGATTACAACTCGTAAAACTGTTACTTGTTACTTGTTCGAATTTGAATATAATTACTACTTGTTACTATAAATCCCTCTTTCATAGGTAAATAAACGAATAAGAGCGCGAGTAAATATAATTGACCCTAGTCCTACCATATTCCATGTGAGATCGACCCCAACCTTCATTGGGTTCTATATTTGAACATCGACGGCTTTATGCTTCTATAAGGAGGTGTAATTTGGGTGTATCAAATTTTGGCGCCGTTGTTGGGGAATACGGTTTAGGATTAAGAGAAATTGTGTTTATTTCACTATTAGTCCTTATTTCCTAATTTTACTTTTTCTGTTGTTTTTATTTTGTTCCACAAGTTGCACACTTGTGCATGCCCAGTACAAGGAGTCAAGGCAATACCCTGATTCCATTTGATCTGGAACTCCAACAAACTCTAAGAAACATGGTTAATAAGGGAGTTTACAAGACACTTGAAGAGGCCACGTCTAGGATGGTGGCCGAAGAGGAGAAAAGAAAGGCAGAAGAAGAAGCCCAAATTGCAAAAGATGCTCATATTGTTGCGAACCTTGCAAATCAAAATGCAGTAGTTGAGCAAGCAAGGAAAGCACGACAACAAGCTACTCATCAAGTCGCACTAGATGCTCAGGCTACGAGAGACGAGGCAGCCCAATGCAATGTACCTCTAGATCCAGTAGCACCAAGGGGGAATAGAGGTAGACAGATTCAACAACTCGACAAGTTCTGAGGTACAATCTTGATGATGATGATGAGGTTGACAACACTGGGACAACAGGCCCCATTTTACTGTTACCACTACTCGTTGGTACAAAGTTTGATATTACAAGCACTATGATTCAACTGCGGAACCTGAAGGGATTACTTGTTGGCAAGCTCACTTAGGATGTGAACTTGCACTTGATGAACTTTACGGGGATCTTCAAGGCTTACAACCTTCCATGGGTGGATCAGGATGCTATAAGATTGTGGCTCTTTCCATTTCCTCTGACTAGAGAGGCAACACTGTGTCTTGCGGAACCACTTGACGCTTCAATATTCATATGGCTTGAACTGAGAAATTAGTTTTAAAGAGATTCTTCCCTCAATCTCGGATGTTGCATATAAAGCAGGAGCTCTATAATTTCAAGCAACTTCACAGGGAGGCATTGTATGAAACACGGCTTAGGTTCAACAAGAAGCTAAAGCAGGTTCTGAATCATAGAATTCCTTCAGACCATTTGATAGAGATCTTATATAGAGCATTGAATGCAAATACTAAGGAAGTCACAGATACAGTAACCAGGGGAGCATTCATGGAGAATACTTATGTCGAAGCTTCTGAGATGCTTGATATGGTTACCAAGATAAACAGGGCCTGGCATACAAGAGAAGTTGAAAGCTCGGCAGGAACTTATACACTTGGGAAATCCATTGACTATCAATAATTTCAAGATATTAAACAGGGTTTCGCAACCTTATAAACAACTGTAAATCTAATTGCAAAACAAGTTCTCAATGGCAGTCTGGAGAAGGTGAAGGTTATAGGTTTAAAAGGTAAAGCACCGAGACAAGATGAATATGACTCTGATGAATAAGTTAGCTATCTAAATGATCAAGTGGCAGGTTTCTGGGCCAATGGACAAGGAAATCAAGGTTGGAATAGAGATAGAGATGACAACTACAATCGGTCTGGCTATAGAGATAGGAGCAGAGGTAGAGACAAAGATGGTGACTGGCGCAAGAGGGATGGCTATAAGAATGATAGAAGTGGCCTATATGTCCCTCCTGGAAATTGCAAATCAGGACCTAAACAACTATCTATGAGAGAGTTGCTTAATAAGGTATTGCAAAAGGTTGATTCTACGGATAGAAGTATGAAGGAGATGCGCGCTGACCTCTCAGGTATGAGTCAAAAGGTAGAGCTCATTCTATCGTCATAAAGCAAATTGAGGAACATATGAGCCAAATGTTTACAATCCTAAATCAGCATCAAAAGGGTACTCTCCCAAGTGACACAATTCAGAATTATAAAAATGATCGACAGTGCATCGCTGTGACTACCCAAAGCAGGAAACAGACTGTTGATCCTCCTTTGCATGTGGTTGTTGATGAGCTGGCCAAGCCTAAAAAAGATGATGCTGAGATCGTGGTTGATTCTGAAGAAAAGGGTAGCGTTAGAGATCCAAGTGAGAAGAAGGCCACAGATGCCAAAGCAAAGAACAAGGAGGTTTCACAGGTCTTAAATCCTATACCATTGCCTCCTCCACCTTACCCACAGAGATTGAAAAAGAAGGTTGAGGAAGGTAAATTTCACAAGTTCATCTCCATGTTGAAATATTTTTTAGTCAATATTCTTTTAGTTGAAGAATTGGAGAAGATGCCTGGGTATGCAAAGTTTACAAAGGATCTGGTGACAAGGAAGAGAACTGTGAGTTTTGAGCCAGCTGATAATTTGCACCATTGTTGTGCAATAGTATCCCATTCTCTGGTGCAGAAAAAGAAAAATCCTGGAGCTTTCACTATTCCTTGAATGATTGGAGCTTTCTACTTTGCCAAAGCATTGTGTGATCTAGGTGCTTGTATTAGTCTGATGTCACTAGCAGTGTTCAATCAGTTAGGCTTGGGAGACCCCAAACCGACTATAATGCGGATTCTTATGCAAGATCGCACGGTGAAAAGGCCTGTGGGAATTCTCTATGATGTACTTGTGAAATTTGACACTTTCATCTTCCCTGCAGACTTTGTGATCCTTGACTGTGAGGTTGACTTTGAGGTTCCCATCATATTTGGATGCTCATTCCTTGCCACCTGACGCGCTTTAGTTGACTTGGATACTGGTAAGATGAAATTTAGACTTAATGATGAGATAGTAACGTTCAATGTCTACCAATCTATGAAACATCATGATGACATGTGCATAGTATCAGTTATAGATGTGGTTGATGAGGATCAACTAATAGTGCCTGTTGAAGAGAGACTTGGTATTGAAGCACTTACAGCTGTCATCATGAATTTTGATGAAGACGATATTGAGGAGTATGATGATATGGTAGAAGCACTTATAGGTATGGGTTCCAATACTTACGCTCTGAAGAAGCTTGATTTGGACCTAAAGAATTGACAGACACCACCTGTTAGACCATCTATTAAGAAGCTTCTAGTCTTGGAGCTCAAAGCACTGCCTTCTCACCTTCGATATGTGTTCTTAGGAGCTAATGACACCTTGTTGGTTATTATTATTGCAGACTTAGGTGAAGGGCAGGTTGAAGCTCTTGTTTCTGTTTGAGAAAGTTCAGGAGGGCCATTGGTTGGTCCATTGCTGACATTATTGGGATTTTACCTGGAATTTGCACACATAAAATTCAGCTAGACCTAGATTGCATTCTGACTATTGAGCACCAGCATAGGTTGAATCATCCTATGAAAGAGGTTATCAAAAAGGAGATCATCAAGTGGCTGGATGCAGGTGTGGTTTACCCTATTACGGATAGCAAGTGGGTAAGCTCTGTTCAATGTGTGCCCAAAAAGGGTGGGATTACTGTACTCCCAAATGCAAAGAATGAGTTGATTCTAATGAGGCCAGTCACAGGCTGGCGCATGTGCATGGACTACAGGAAGCTGAATGCTTAGACTGAGAAGGATCATTTTCCGATGCCATTCATGGATCAGATGTTAGACCGTCTTGCTGGTAGAGGATGGTATTGTTTTCTCAACGGTTATTCAGCATACAATCAGATCTCGATTACTCCTGAAGACCAAGAGAAGACCACTTTCACCTGTCTGTATGGTACATTTGCTTTCAAGAGGATGCCTTTTGGTTTATGTAATACACCATCAACATTTCAGCGTTGCATGATGTCTATTTTCTCAGACATGGTGGAGGACATTATTGAGGTATTTATGGATGAATTTTTGGTAGTTGGTGACTCTTTTTATGATTGTTTAGCTCATCTCAGTTGTGTGCTAAAGAGGTGTGAAGAATGCATTACTACTAAATTGGGAGAAGTGTCACTTCATAGTGACTCTGGGAAGAACCATTCTTGTTTCGTGTGTGTGCTGATACCATGATCCATAGATGTGTGCCTAAAACTGAGATCATAGAGATATTAGACGCTTGTCATTCATCCCCTGTTGAGGGACATCATAGTGGTATCCGAAGTGCTCACAAGATCTTACAATATAGCTACTATTGGCCGATAATTCATAAGGACGCCCATGATTTTGCTAAATCCTGCAGTAGATTTCAAAAAGAAAGAGGTATATCAAGGAGGCATGAGCTTCCTCTTACTCCCATCCTTATGATCGAACTATTTGATGTATGGGGTATTGAATTCATGGGCCCATTTGTGATGTCGAATGGGAACCAGTACATATTGGTGGCTGTTGACTATGTATCTAAATGGGTGGAGGCGGTTGCTCTTCCCAGTAATGAACGCAAGGGTGTCACAATGTTCTTAAAAAAGAACATCTTCTCCAGATTTGGTACACCACGGGCGATTATCAGTGATGGAGTCTCTCACTTCTACAACAAGTTATTTCGTCCTTTACTTGAGAAGAATGGAGTGAAACACAAGGTTGCAACCCCCTATCATCCCCAGACTAGTGGGCAAGTTGAGGTTTCCAACTGAGAGATAAAGTCAATCCTGTCCAAAACTATAAATGCAAATAGAACAGATTGGTCTAGGAAACTAAATGATGCTTTGTGGGCATACCGAACCGCGTACAAGACACTAATAGGAATGTTGCCATATCAACTTGTGTTTGGAAAAGCGTGCCATTTACTTGTTGAGTTAGAGCATAAGGCCATGTGGGCATTGAAGAAGTTGAATCTAGACTAGTCTGCAGAATCGTTTCAGCGGCTTGGGCAGTTGAATGAGTTAGATGAGTTTCGCATCAATGCATATGACAGTTTGGCCTAGTATAAAGAAAAGATAAAGTTGTATCATGACCGGAAGATTGAGAAGAGAGATTTCCAGCGGGATGATTTGGTCCTGCTTTTCAATTCCAGACTATTGCTTGTTTCTTGGCAAGTTGAAGTCCAAGTGAATTGGGCCATCCAAAGTGGTACAGTTATTTCCACATGGGGCCATAAAACTTGAAAACCATGAGGACAAGAGGTTTAAAGCAAATGGGCAGCGGATAAAGGCTTATTTGGGAACCGCAGAGGAGCTGAAAGTTGTGGAAGTGTGGACTCTTGGTGAATTCATGATAACCAAGGAGCTTGATAAAGTTTGAGTAATCAAGTGACCTGCGTCATGCCACAACGTTAAATCAGGCATTTCATGGGAGGCAACCCATGAGAAAACTTGATGAAGTCTAAGTAGTCACGTAACCTGCATCGTGCCGCAATGTTAAATCAGGCGTTGCATGGGAGGCAACCCATGAACTAATGCTTGTTGAAGTGTCCAGTAGTTGGTACAATTGAATGAGAAAAAATTACAGAAAAAGAGGTTCCCATGGGCACCGAGATGGGCCATCGTAGGTCTCACGCCCGTGGGAATTAGGCATGCCAACCAGAAGAAAAATGAAAACTTGGACTATCCCATTTCCACGCCCAACACAATGGGCCGTCACAGCTCCGACGGGTATGGTAAATGGGCGTGAAGCTAAGAGAGAGTCAGAAAGAGGTACTGGCCCATTCCTACATCCTGGTATAACGGACATCGTAGCCCCTATAGGCGTGAAAATGGAGCCTCTGATGCCTAGGTAAGATGTTCATAATGGGACGTCACACGCCCCATGGGCCTCGCGACAGCCCATCATCTGGGTCGTCAATGGGTCAATGTTTTTTAAAAAATTGTTATCTTTTTCAGACCCAACCCGACCCGACCCAGTTTCCCTTTCCCTTTTCCCCCGCGTGTAATAAGCGTTTGACCTTATTCAATTGATGTAAAACTCACTCAACTCCCTCCTTCTCAATTTCTCTCCCTCACTTCATGATTCACTCTCCCCAAAATCACTCCCCATGATCATCTCCCCATAATCACTCTCTCACATCCCATATAGTCTCAACAATCACAAGAACACTAAGCAAGTTCACACAAAAGGCTCACAAGTCACTCTTCAAGAGTTTTGTTTGAAAATCAAGAGTAAGTATTCTCTTTCATTGATTTTAATTCTATCTTGATTCTATTTAAATGACTAAGAGCGCGAGTAAACATAATTGATCCTAGTTCTACCATATTCCCTGTGGGATTGACCCCAACCTTCATTAGGTTCTATATTTGAATATCGACCGCTTTATGCTTCTATAAGGAGGTATAATTTGGACGTATCAAATTTTGTTTATTAAACCCTACGTGTGAACTCAGCCTAGTGACTAGGTGTATGGATGCATAAATAAATTTGGGAATTAGGGTTGTGATTGATTGTGTGAATGAGGGGTAGATAGTTTGTTCATAATTGCATATGATGATTGGTTTGGGTGAAGTGATAAACGTGCAAGTAAATGAAAAAGGGAGAGAAATTTTTTCAAATTATGATCCCACAGGCCAGCCTGACGGGATGTCGGATGCACGATGGGCATCGAATCAAGGTGTTAGAATTGGATCAGTGCCTGAGAAGGCTTTTGTCCAAATCTGACACCCGATTTGACGTGATGTCAGACCTCCCATACCTGTGTCAAGAGGTCGTAGGAGGACAACATGTCTTTAAAACAGTTCTGTCTGTTTTTGATGCCCTCTACCATAGGATTTTGGACATCCCATGCCCATGGAACTTAGTCATGGTAGGACAAAATTCCTGCAAAGTGTCACTGCCTGATCCTGACTCCCTATGCCACGTGCCGTCGGACCTCCCACGCTCGTGGGAGGTTGAAATTTCTGAAATTTTTCTTAGTGTGAAATATTTTTTTGCATTCCATTTTTGGTTCGACTTACTAACGTTGGTTACCTGCATATACTATATGGCACCGCCTACTCTACTACGATGAGGGGGATCCCGGAAAGCAAAGGATAATGCAGTCAAGTCTTGCCTAAAGGATCAAACTTATTCAGAGGGCGAGAAGAGTGACTCAGACAACATTCCCCTCGTCTGGATGACTAAGAAGAAGCTGGTGGTATCATCTTCTTCTCAGTCTGAAGAAGAGGAAGTTGATTCACCTGAGCAGGAGAAAGCACCGGAGCATACTCCCCCCCAATCTTACAAAGGGGAAGAGTCATCTTCAGGATCAACCAGTTCAGATGAGGAGAGCGATACTACTCCCACACTAGAAAAAGGAGGAAAAGAGATAACTATTCTGGTTTCTAGTGGCATGGTAACCAAGACCGAGTCATGAGATGATGCAAAGTATGGTTCTGAAAAGGAGGCAACCCCACCTCCTCAATATCAACCTGAAAGTTCTCTTGATCCCACTTCACAAGATATCAGTCTCCAGGAGCTGACCAGGGGGAATGTCAAAGGGTTCAAGAAAATTTTTGATTATGGGCTTGAGGTCACAGCAAGGGGGCATCTGAAACGCCCTATTACGGAAGAGTGGAGGATAGACTCCTTCAAGCTGAAGGACTTTCCTAAGCTTAAGGAGTACTTCCGCCACTATAATTTGGGCTACTCCTTCAAGTTGTAGGACTTTCCTAAGCTTGAGGAGTACTTCTGCCACTATAATTTAGGTTGGATAAGCAAGCCACTCCCGTACTATAAGCCAACTATCGCCAGGGAGTTCTATGCAAACTATCAATCCATACAAGAGAGTAGGTGTCAGAAATGTCAGAAAGCTGCAGATTTGCCCGCTCTTAAGAGCTTCCCAGTACGAGGTATTATGGTAAAAATCTTAGACGAGACCATCAACAGATTTTTATATGGGCCTGAGTATTTTGCATCGACCAACACTTCGGACTATGATTATAGGTACAAAAATGAGACTGAGCAAAATAAGTGGTTGGCCAAGCATCTTACAAAGACCGGCACTCCAACGTGGTTGCACCAAGACAAGCCACAAATTACAAAGGTCTTTCTGACCTTTGAGGCAAAGTTTTGGTGGGCTCTTGTGTGATTCTGGCTTATGCCAATGGGTGGAGACAATCAACTTACTATTGAGAGAGCAGTTCTGGTTGCCAGCTTGTTATCCAAATACAAGCTGAATATCATAAAGATCATAGCTGAAGAGATCCATGACAGAGTCACTAAGATCAGCTCATCATATCTATTTCCATGCCTCCTGACAGAGCTTTGTGGAGATGCGCATATGCCTCGGTATTCAAGTATTGATCGTGCAGAACGTGCTGCCCCAACCTACCATCTGGAAAGGTCCAAAGATAATAACAAAATTTTGGGTTTGGGTAGCACCTCTAAGGCAACTAAACCAATGACTATCCATGATGCATTTGTTCCCCCTCCAGAGATGCTACCTTACATGATGGCCGCACCATCCCTAAAGAGTAGCCTTAATGAGGAGACTCCATAAGTAAGGGAGGAAGTTGATGTCACTTTATCATCGAGATGCCCCCACAGCACTCAAGTGTTGACTCCTTGCGGGTTGACATCTCATTCCCAGACACTATACCAGATCCTTTCACTTCTGTTGCACCTCCATTGTAAGAGCTGGACTCAGTTTATGCCTTCCATCCGATGAACTTTGCCAACATGGTTCAAGATACTATCAATCTACAGGAGCAGATGAAGAAGTTTGCTCAGCAGTTCCAGGTATTGTTGATGCCTCCATACAGAGAGCCATCACACTATTTGTTAATATGCATGGTCGGATTAATGAATTGGAAGAGAGAATCGATGCCAAGTTAGATGAAATGGGGGATGCCGGGGTAGATTGCGACGCTGAGGGTAGATGTGGATGAATTGAAGGGTGGTCCGGCCTCATATGCTAGAGTAGTCTTGCCAAAGGCTACATTTTAGCCCATGATTGACATGTGGGACTATGCTAATCCTAAGCTCCGCCAGTAAGAACCTGTAAAAGATAATGAGGGTAAGGATAATAGTAAGCTTCTTGAAACTGAGCCTACGAAAAAGAGAAATAAGAGAGATAATCAGGTTTAGGAGGAGGGAACATATGCCCCATTGAGCTCAAAATCATTGAAGCATAAGGAAGATAGGGTAGAAAAGAATAGGAAAAAGAGAGAAGCGGAGGTGCTAAAAGAATCCCGAGCCATCTAGTAAATTTGCAATAATTGTATTGGTACTGGTAGCTCAGGAAGTGATGTTGCGGGCACTACAGAGGAACCGTCTTTAGGCCCTATTATGGTAGTAAGTCTTGATAATGCTTCTTGGGGAGATGGTACTATTGAGTGGACTGTGGAGGCAGCCTCAAGTGTTGAGAATTTTATGGGCACCAATCCAACATGCCCAGCTACTACACACGATGACCGTGCTTAGGTGCCACAGGTATGCCTTGTATCCCTTGTTTAGTTGTTTTAGTGGATTGTGGATATGGCACAGCTTTTTAGATGGGGTGGGGGTAGCTATGGTCATCTGGTTTTTTGTAGAGTGTTTTGGTGAAGTCTGAGTAACCAAAACACTCGCATCGTGCCGCGATGTTAAATCAAGCATTGCATGGGAGGCAACCCATGAGGGAATCTACAAGGTGCTCGCATCGTTAAGGTTTTATTTTCTGTGTTCTTTCCCTAAGGACTTTTACATTTCTGTTGAATCGGCATGTTTAGAATAGGATGTGTGTTTGTAGAAGTAAAATATTAAATGAATGCAACCATGGTCTTATTATAAGAAATTTTGTAAAAAAAATGGAGATCCTTCCAAATTTTTGTGTGCAATAAGTGTTAGGACTGACCTTGACGGATCTGTGAGTGACAATATGTATATAACTGTGATAAGTAGCTTAAGCTAAAGCATGAACTGATGGTTAGCTAATCTGTAGTCTAAACTCTATGCCATGTGTGAGTGATCTGCTTAGTATCTGTTCCTGTTGTGCAGTATCAATCTAGAACTTGCCTGGTTAGTCTTGCTGTGGTTGTAGGATAGTTTGGTTAGGAAATGATCATAGTCCATTTTTGAATAAGTCCACTTCAGACAAATGACCTACAAAATGAAATTATGATTTCCTTTGATCCCTGAATTTGAGCCTAAGTTAACCATTTTTGTTGTTAGCCTATCACCTTCTCTGTTTCCTATAAACCTTTGTTTTGGCCCTGGTCCCTCCTTGGAGATTGTGCACCTCAACTCAGGCTAAAATCCTAAGTTGAAGGTGGCTACTGTAAGGGTAAGTAGGAAGATTGGGTATGAAAGATCGAGTTAGTGTTAAAAAGGAGGATATCGGGAGTGGTTTGTGTGATACAAAAGAAAGAATGAAAAAAAATGAATGAAAAGATGAAAAAAAATATAAGTGCAAAAGTGCAATAAAAACTACACCCGAAGCTTGATGAAAGTGAAAAGATAACAAGAAAGGAGAACAAGAAAGGAGAACAAGGGAGGAAAACTTTAAGGTCTGAAAAGTGGAGAATAAATAAGTAATTGTAGTGTCAAGGAGGGCATAGTCACTGTTTACCCAAACATACCATTCCCGTCCCTAAGCCTACATTACAAGCCTAATAAAGTCCTATATTGACCTCAATCGGACTGTTTGAAAGCCAAGGCATAGAAAATAAGGGCAAGCCTATGGTATTGTGCATGTACAGCTTGAATTTCTTTGCTAGAGTGAGCGTATTCCTAGTCCCTATTTATTAAATGCATTTCTGTGTGAGCGTAACTTCTTTGTTATGAGGGCACTAGAGTAGACTGTGATTACTAATTGTTTAGTATGAATGTCTGTTTTGTATGTTATCTTGCTCATGAATATCATGTTGTCATCCATGGATCTGTCTTGTGTTTTTTTTTATAACTTGAATGTATGCACTGGTTTTTGAACTGATATGGAGTGGGTACTGAGTTTGTTGATTCAAAGGATATTGAACCAGGTTGCTGTTGTAGTTCCTAGTTTCCTTTTACTTAAGTGTCATGTTAGTTTTTATTTTTGTTTGTTTCTTGAGGACAAGCAAACATTCTAATTTGAGGGTGTTGGTGTGTCGGGATTTCACGGCACTTTCGACACTTAAAACTAAGGATTTTTGGAGTTCTTAAGTATGTTTTGTTAGATTTGATGTCGTTTGTTACATCTACAGGAAAAAGTGTTGAAAATATAAAAAGAACAAAAAGTTGCAGATTTCTGGGTGAAAAGACATGCCCCACGGGCGTGGGATCTACCACGGCACGTGGGAGAAGCAGTCGAAATAGACCATAGGAACTTAAAGGCCAAACCCACTCCCACGCCCAGCCACGACGGGCGTCGGTCGAGCCACGGGCCATCACACTTGCCGGTGGATTGGACCAGTGGAACTGAAGCTGCTAACTCAAGTCAGAATAGCTGCCACGATGCCCGTGAGAGACACAACGAGACATCACACAGCCCGTCAAAATGATCCAGAGGCAATGGAAAAAGCAAGTTGTTATCTGACGAGCTGGCCATGACGGGCATGGCAATCATGATGCCCCATAGCATTTTCTTGTGGAAACAAGGGAGAAGGCCTGGAGACACAACATGAAGGATGTCCGAAGGTCACCCACGACACCCGTCGCACCCACGATGGCCCGTGAGGCTTGCCCATCAGAAGTGCCACGTCCAGCTTTCCTAGATCAGTTAGGATTTGGTTCTTTTTATCTATAAATACCTTCCCTTAGGTTTTATTTTAGAGGTTTGACATTATCACGTATTTTTACTCTAAAGTGAAGCATTATTTTACGTTATGTGAGACATTATAATACAGTTTTGAGAATTCAAAGATTGTTCTTGATTTATTGAAGTGTTCTTGAGGATTCAAGGTTTTCGGTTTTATTTACTTGTTCTTGTAAGTTATAATCATGATCTATTCATCTAAATCTAGTTATCTTCTTACAACCATGACTAGCTAAATCCACAACTAGGATTTTGGGAACCATGAAGAATTAACAAAGTAGGCAAAGTACTTGGTAATTCTAGGGCAGTTTTTATGCATGTATTGTTCTTCCCTTCGCTTTGATTGTTTTTTTATAGTTGCAAATGTTAGAACTCGCCTTACTCTTACTTACTGGATGAAGTAGGTAACGAATGGGAAAAGGGTTGTGTACAATAGAGATTTGAGGCTGTCAACCCTCATCTAATAGCTTGACCTTGTCCGGGAATAGCTAATCTGGGATCAAGGGTAAGGGTTAGTAAAGCATAAACCCGCAATCAGACCAAGGCCCGTGGTGAAATTCATCTATCTAGGGGACCAACCATTTAGGTGAACCTAACTTACCGATCTTGCATACTAAGCACCAAGCTAGTTTACTAAGTACAACGCCTTACTAAGTTATGATCTCATGGGGAACACTACCCTAGTCGCTTCTCTCATTGATTATAAATCTTAAAAATGTTACTTGTTACTTGTTTGAATTTAAATTACAATTACTACTTGTTACTATAAACCCCCTTTTCGTAGGGAAATAAATGACTAAGAGCGCGAGTAAACATAATTGACCCTAGTCCTACCATATTCCATGTGGGATCGACCCCAACCTTCATTGGGTTTTATATTTGAACATCGACCGTTTATGATTTTATAAGCAGGTGTAATTTAGGCGTATCACTCATCCCAAGGAATGGTGGGAAGTACGGCATAGAACTCCCGCACCCAACCTGTACACGCGAGAGGAGGAGCCACCACCAACGGACCCTAGTTAAACTCTTGAAGTCTGCAATGGAAGGCGGCCTCCCATCCATCCCTACCATTTTGCAACCCCTCTCATAGAAAAAGCCTAGCCGGCGATAGTCCCAGAACCTCTCCTGACTAGCATCATCAGGGAACCTCATATAGGGATACTCTAGGAATTGTTCTTCAGCCATTGGAGTGTGTTAACCTGCAATGTAGCAAAGGGGTGGGGTTAGAACTCAATAAAGCATAAAGGAATGAGTTTTAAAGGGAAATTTTTTCTAAGTGTTAGCCTAGTAAGGCTAATATTTTGCGGTCTTCCGCTATAGTGGATGATCATCCGCCATAGTAGAACCGCTATAGCAGGAATTTCTCCACTATAGCAGGACCATTATTGTGAAACCTGGACGCTATAGCAATATTCATCGTCCTAGAATTTCAAAGTGTGCTTCAATGGCGCCTCTTGACCCAAAACTCCATTTTTAACAACCCAAGTTCAGATCAGTGCTTCTAAAGTGTCCTATTACTGTTTTCTACAAAAGTTTGGGCATTATAACCCTCTCAATCACATGTTTTATCCAAGAATAACCTTTCACCTCCCCCATCGTTTTTGGCCCATTTTTGGCCAAAAGTCACATAATCCTTACGCCAGAACATTGTGGAGGCATTGTAAATGTAAGGAAGCATCCATGCTTCAGAAATTTGACAAAATCCAACCTAAGTTCGAGTTCAAAAACCAACCACAATATGTACCCCAAATCATTATTTTCTACCGCAATCCTATCTAAATTCATGCAGGGAAGTAAAAGAGTAAGTAGGAATGATTGTTACCTGGAAATTTCAATGTCAGGAGCGAGGTGATTGAGAGGAAAGGGAGAGTTTTCAGATGAAAAATAGAGGAAAATAAGGTGAAAACCCATTTCTCCCTTATTTCATCTATTGCCAACCGCTATAGCAGAAGGCACCTCACTATAGCGGTACCTCTACGGTAGAGTAATGTCCGCTATAGCAGACAACAGTCAGTTTTAGGAAAAGAAAGGTTTCTCCAGGTCTTTTCAAATTCTTTCGCTCTGACATTCTATGAGGCCTCAAATTTCTTGGGTACTCAGGGAAGGTTACTTCATAAATTTACGAATAGCTTGGGAGAGGCAACTTCCTCATCAGAGAGGATCATAATTTTCCTAATTGGATCAAGTACGACTAATTTGGGAGAAGTTTGATATTTCGGTTGGGATCATAGTTACGCGGTCACACGGGGCTGTGAGAGTCCCAGACTAGTTTCTTTCTCTTTCCTATGGGATCGTTCGGGGATGAACGATGAGTAAATTGGTATTTGTTGTAATGACCAAATTCATCGTTATTTTAGAAATCATAAAATCATAAATTTTGAGAACAATTAGAGTATATTTTGATTTTAAATAGGGTGACGTGGCGGAAAAATTTTAGATTTTTTTGAAATTGATCTGGCCTGGCATCACTCTGCTATAGCGGACATTTCTCTACTATAGCGCTGTCGTTGTAGCGGGCAGCCATTCGCTATAGCAAAATGATGAGAAGCAGTAGCTCAGTAACGTAAATTAATAAAAGAATTTCTCCTCCTCAGTTGGAAGGGATACAAGGGTTACTCCAAAAATCCTCCTAGGCTGCTCCAAGGCTTGGGAGCCATGGGGAGGAGGGATTCTGGCTAAAAAGATGCAAAACCATGGATTTGAGCTTGTCAATCGTCAGGGAATGCCTTTACAGAGCTAGAAAATGCATCGTGCAACTGTTTGGCATCCAGGTAGGCTAGGTTCTTAACCTTGAGTAGATATTGACCTATTTTTATTTCATATTATTGTATAGATGGAAAAGAGAAACCATGCTTGGGCCTTTGATCACGGAGTCTGAAGGATTGTTGTGTTTGGATTGGTTGGGATTGAAAGATGATAAGGTTGGGATGATGTGTTGCCATAACTCGAGTTTCTCATAATTGTTAGATGATGTGTGATGCTAGAATTCAGGGACTATACTATTAGGGAAGGTACGGGGAAACAGGAATGCCTTGGGTAATGATATGTCTAGTTAGAGGGAGTTTCGAAAATGAATTTCTATAAAATGGTAGAGTGAGCAATGATGGTTGAAGTACCAATGTCAGGGGTTGTCTTCCTTGTATTGTGTTGTCTAAAAAGGGGTATGTCGTACTTGATGTAATTTCTAGTAGGTGTTTAAGGGGTGAAAGGGAAATTTAGTCTTTGGATAGGATTTCAAGGTTGAGTCTATGTACCAGGGGTTGGGGTAGGTGATGGTTATTGTTTCCCAATATGCAATATGTGTTCATGTACTATCGCTTAGTATTGTGTGAGTTTACATGCTTAGGAAATGAGATTATGAATGTCTACTTATCTGGTTATCAGTCTTATGAAATGAACTTGTTTTATTGCTTGTTGGCTTACAAGTATGCTTTTATTCATTGTTTGTTGATGGATTGGATTTTCTGTGACATTCGATTGGATCGGGTACCACACCTGGTACAGGATACTTATTGTTTGGCTGGAGTACCACGCCATATACGGGATACTTATTGGTTAGCTCAAGTACTACACCTGATACGGGATTCATAATGGTTGGCTCAGGTACTACGCCTAGTACGGGTTAGATTTACTTACATTGATTGTATTCCTTCGATGGTTTCATGAGTGGACCAGGTTATATTCTTGAATTGTGATTATTTTATATGGTCCATGAGAGGTCGGGTGATTATATTAAATGTGGGGCTGGTCTTAGTTTAGACCGGAATTATATTTTGAACACGTAACTGGTATCCTAGGGATCCGTGGTTGGTCCGAGGAATATGGAAAGGCATAAGTGTCATAATTATCATTCATTGTTAACTAACGGTTGAATATGTCCCATACTATTGATAAGTTAGGAGGAAGACTGAGAGTCTGGAGCGGTATTGCTGGCTATTATTATCGTGTTGGGAGATTGTCCTAGGGACCCTTGAGAGGTTCGAACACTTGTAAGTAGCACTGTAAATGTAGTTGGTCTGGTTGGGAGGTTAGTTGGTTTATTTTGGGTATTTAGTAATAAGGGTTGACTTGAGTCACGAGGGTAGTCCGGGTCTGGACTTAAGGTTTGATATAGTATTAAGGTGACTTGGGAAGTCTAAGGGTAAGGTTACTTGGGAAGTCTATAGGTTAAGGTGACTTAGGAATTCTAAGGGTTAGTGTGACTTGGGAATTCCTAGGAGTCAGGGTGCAGAGTCTCATGGTGGTGGAGTTGACAGCGGAAGGAGTAGGCAGGTTTGGGTTGATGTTGGATTTTGGTAAGGTGGATGTTGAAGGTTCGAGTATTGTAATTAATTGTGCATTTCCCTTGATTTCTTATATGATGGTATGGAATGGATTCGGATTGATCGATGATGTCTACCAGTACGTGTGTTTATATTGATTCTACTCTTGATATACCCTTTGGGTATAGTCTGGTTGCAGGGTCAGTGATGTTTCATAGGTACAGGATGACGGTGATTCTTCAGCAGCTTCTACTCTTTCTTCCATGGTGGGAGTTGTATCCTCTTACATTTCTGTTTCACTCCTGTAGTAGCTCTTGTACCGGCTTAGACTAGATTCTAGGAAGGGTGTTTGTATTTTAAAGAGAGGTTTTTCCACATTAAATTTTAAACGTTTTAATGTATTAAAGGAGTTATTTATGATTTTACTTTATTTTTTGCATTACCTATCGGATCGAGTGTTAAGAGTTCTCCTATCTAGGTGAATTAGAATAGGTGCTCGCACGGCCCGGTAGTTAGATCATGACAATTTTAAATATCTTGATTTATTCAAAAAAATTTATTATATAAAATGAATTGGTAATATTCAAACCCAAAATGGCTCTTTTTCAAACAAAAATTAAATTTTTAGATCATAATATTGAAAAAGAAAAAATTATTCCTATAAATAGAAGCATTGAATTTGCTTCAATATTTTCTGATGTCATAACTGATAAAACTCAACTTCAAAGATTTCTTGGAAGCTTAAATTATATTTCTCATTTTATAAAGGATTTTGTTAAAGATACATCAATTTTATATAATAGATTAAATAAGAATTCAAAAGCATGATCTGAAAATCATACACAATCAATCAAGAATATCAAGGCAAAGAATAATAATCTACCATGTCTAATCTTAACCAATTCTAATTGAAAAAAAGTGATAGAACAGATGCTTCTGGTATTGGATATGGTGAAATTCTAAAATAATATTCTCCGAAAGACAAACAGGAATTTCTTGTTCAATTTTATTATAAAAAATAAAATGATACTCAAAAAAATTATGCAATAATTGCAAAAAAAAATCCTTGCTATAGTAAAATGTGTTTTAAAGTTTCAAGGAAAATTATATAATCAAAGGTTTTTAATAAAAATCGATTGCCAAGCAGCAAAATTTATATTTAATAAAGATTGCAAATATGATATTTCGAAACAAATGTTTGCAAGGTGACAGGCTCTATTAGCACCATTTAATTTTGAAACACAATAAATGAAAGGATCTGATAATAGTCTTCCTGACTTTCTCACTAGAGAATATTTAAATTAATAACCTTCTTCTTCTATATTGATAGCTAGAGATCACAATTCTCAACCTCTTCTCATAGAAGAAGAGGAAGAGGACGAACAAGAATAGACAGAAGCAATGTCCTAATCCAGATGGAAAATCAAAGGCTAATAGCCTCAAGTTGTCACGACCCAGACCGCCGTGAGTGGCACCCACCCAACTCCCGGGTGAGTGAACCAATAGAACTCAACCCTTAGCATAACCTAACAACTTAAAACCAGTACAATAAAAATAAACTAGCATAAATATCAAATCCACCAAACTATCACAAATAATCTGCGGAAAATCTCTCCCTAGAACCTGAAAGTCATCATACCATAACACTACCAAAATATAGAATACGGGGATGCAACTCCAAAATAAGCAAGAGTATAAGCCCGAAACAAGTGGGATATAACTTAAAATAAAAGAGACCAACGTAGCTCGACCAAAATAGCTCACCCTTGATGTCTGGAAATGCTGGGTCTACAAGTGAGGTCGCGTCTCAGCCGCTGGAAGATTGCATGTACTCACAAAAAGAAACTCAAGTGCAGAATCAGTACACAACCATCGTGTACTAGTAGGATCATCAGCCAGTCCAAATAAGCAATATATGAACAGTACAATAGTCAAGTAAGAGTGCAGGAAATATGTAACCAAGCCAACAGGTATTCCCTAGACTACAAGTCTCTTCCTAGCTTGTTCCCACATATAACTCACCCTTATAACCATGATCAATAATCAATAGTAATCAATAAATAAACCCTTTTACATATCTCGGACCCACCCTGGAATCCCCCTAAAAAACACCTAAGTGTTAAACATGCAACTTGGTCTACACCAAGACCAAACTCACAAAACAATAATAATAACCCAGCCTATCAAGGACCATAAGCAATATCAAATATCATAAACACAACCCGATCCACTCATGGAACCAAAATCAAATAAACAATGAAAATAAGTAAACCCGTACAAGGCGTGGTACCCAAGCCAACCAGTTAGTATCTAATACCATGCGTGGTACCCGATCCAACCGTTAGTATTCCCATACCATATATGGTACCCAAGACAACTGTTAGTATACCCATACAAGGTGTGGTACCCGAGCCAACCGAATGTCACACAAGTCCACAGTCACAAAAAAATGAACAATCAACACTTGTAAACCAACAAACAATAACACCTAGTTCATTTCACAAGGCTGATAACAGGACCTTTGGACATTCCTAAAACATTCCCTAAGCAATGCAACTCGTACAAATACTTAAACAAAAGTACACAAATATACAATGCATACAGGAATCAATAACCATCACCTACCTCGAAATATTCCAAGCTCTATTGAACCGGAGCTTTCCCCTTTTCAGGATCCCTTGCTTGTTATTTGTCAAGAAGCAAATATGCAAGAACTATAGTCAATTAACTGGGCTAAACTACCCGAATTATGCAAAATACCAATCCCCAGGCCAAATCATGATCATTCCAACCCTTTCCAGGGATTTCCTACCATTAATTCACCTAAATTCATCATCTTAACGGATACCTTTAGAGAATTATGGCTAAGTGATCATCACCCATCATCAGTAACTAAGACCCGAGAACTCTAGGACCCTAGAATCCCTTTTTTTCTCAGATTCTACCATTCCTAGGTCATTCCAAGCCTTCCCCCAAGTCCACCCCTATCAATTCTAAAGCGTAAGAAAGATAGTACGAAAGTTGGGGAGTAGAAACCTTACCTTTAGGATGAAAAACGGTGAAAACCTGATGGAAATAGCCCAAAATTGCCCTCTTCTTCTCCCAAAATGTCTTTGTTGAAAGCTGACTATTTTGGGAAAGTTTTTGCATTAAATCCCATCATGCTCCACTATAGTGGTCCGCTCTGCTATAGAGGTACTGCCGTAGAAGAGTCGACGGCTATGGCGGAGGCTGACTGACATTGACTTCCGTTGTAGCGGTATTTTCTCCGCTACGACGGAGGTCACTATAGAGGTGTGTCAGCCGCTATGGTGGTTGACATGGGATAGAAAGTCATAAAGTCCCTCAAATTGCCCCATTTTCTAACACACTTATTTTTCCGATGTCCAAAAATAATCCCTTCACATCAACCTTAATACCGGGAGTTCTACTTGCCCCAAGTTGATTTTGAAAAGTCCCTCGGACTCCTTTATGCCTTAGCTAAATGGAAAACTAGCTAAAATTAAAACACTTAACCCAATTCTTATCTGGATCACCCTATACCATACCTCACTTCAAAACTGGCCGAGGCTAGCCTAGCCTAGAATTTCAAACTCCCAAACCCAGAGTTTTCTAACTCTAAAAATTAGCACGAATGGTTTACCCATAACGATGGACCCAATCATTACAACAGATACCAATTTACCCATTGTTCATCCCCGAATGATCAAACCCAAAAATATGGAAAGTAAAGAGCAAAAAGAGTAGTACTTGTATTCTTAAGTAGGTGAAGGTACTTGTCCCGCATGTCCTTCTCGATTTCCCAAGTGGCTTCATCAATCGGACGATGCTTTCATTGAACCTTTACCAAATTGATCACCCTTGTCCTCAATTATTGGACGTCCCAATCAAGAATCAAAATTGGTTCCTCTTCATAGCGAAGATCCTTATAAAATAACACCTCATCCCACTTGATGATGTAGTCCCCATCCCTATGGTATTTCTTTAGCATGGATATATGGAATACCGGATGGACACCCAACAAACCGGGTGGTAGTGCTAATATGTAATCCACTGGCCCTATAATCTCAAGAACTTTGAATGAACCAATGAACCGAGGGCTGAGCTTGTCCTTCTTACCGAACCGCATAACTCCCTTCATCGGTGACACTTTCAAAAGCACTTGTTCACCAATCTTAAAATACATGTACCTCACCTTGCAATCCACATATTCTTTTTGCCTGCTTTGGGCCGCTAGCAACTTGTTTTGAATACTTCTTACCTTTTCTTGTGCTTCCCTTACTAAGTCTACGCCCAAAGGCTTTACATTGACTTCCTCAAACCATCAAATAGGCGATCTACAACCTCTCCCGTACAATGCCTCGAATGGTGCCATGTCGATACTGGAGTGGTAGCTATTGTTGTACGAGAACTTGCACAATGATAGAAATTGGTCCCAATGACCTTCGAAGTCAATTACACATGCTCTTAGCATATCCTCCAATACCTGAATCGTCTTCTCCGACTGACCATCAGTTTGAGGATGAAAGGTTGTACTAAAAGTGAGTTGTGTACCCAACTCTTCATGTAACTTACCCCAAAACTTAGAGGTAAACTGTGTACCCCTGTCTGAAATGATGGACAGTGGTATCCCATGAAATCTCAAAATCTCTTTCAAGTAGATCTTAGCTAATTGCTGCAAATTGAAATCCACCCTGACCGGAATAAAATAAGCTGACTTGGTCTGCTTGTCAACAATGACCCAAATAGAGTCGTACTTCCCTAAGTTCTTGGGAAGACCCACCACAAAATCCATGGATATACTTTCCCACTTCCACTATAGAATGGGCATCCTCTGAATTAGTCATGCAGTTCTTTGGTGCTCATACTTTACCTGCTGACAATTTTGACATTTGGACACAAAATCAGCTATGTCCCTTTTCATCTCGGGCCACCAGTAAAGCCGCCTCAGATCCCTGTACATCTTGGTTACACCCAGATGAATCAGATACCGCGAGCCGTGAGCCTTTGCTAACACTTTTTGAATGATGTCGTCAACTCGAGGAACACAAATCCTTCCTCTAAAATTTAACACCCCGCCAGTGTCCAACGTGGCATCCCTGGATTCTCCGGATATTACCTTGCTTCAGAGCTTGCTCAACTGTGAATCTTGAAGCTGTTTGGCCTTTATCTCTTCTAGGAACATGGATTTGACCTCAATACTGGCCAACATCCCACCCTGTTCTGAAACACACAGGTGTATAAACTTAGATTCCAATGCCTGAATCTCCCTTGCTAGTGGTCGTTTGGACACCCCCAAACAAGCCAAACTGCACATGCTAACTGTCTTCCGGCTCAATATGTCTACACCACATTAGCCTTACCCAGATGGTACTGAATGGTCACATCATAGTCCTTTAACAACTCCATCCACTTTCTCTGCCTCAAATTCAAGTCCTTCTGAGTGAAAACATGTTGCAGACTGCGATGATCAGTGAACACCTCACACTTGACACCATAGAGATAGTGTCTCCAAATCTTGAGTGCAAACACCACCGCTTCCAACTCTAAATGGTGGGTTGGGTAATTCTTCTCAAGAACTTTCAATTGCCTGGATGCATAGGCTATCACATTCATGTCCTGCATTAACACATCACCCAAACTCGAATGTGAAGCATCACAATAAACAATAAAGTCCTTACCTTCAACCGGCAAATACAAAATAGGAACCATGGTCAGAAGTGTCTTGAGCTTTTGGTAGCTCTCCTCGCACTTGTCGAACCACACGAATGGTACCTCTTTCTGAGTCAGCCTTGTCAAGTGAGTGGAAATAGATGCAAAGTACTTGACAAACCTACAATAGTAGCATGCGAGCCTAACAAAACTCCTTACTTCAGTCATAGAGCTAGGCCGAACCTAACTCTTGACTGCCTCAATCTTCTGGGGATCCACCATCACCCTTTTTTCTGACACTACATCCCCCAAGAATGCGACTGAAGTCAACCAAAATTCACACTTGGAGAACTTCGCATAAAGCTTTTGGTGCTGATGAACGCTCAAATCGTGCTCTCCAAGTAGGAGGCCTTGGTGATCATGTAGCAAAACAAAATTTATTATTCCCAATGAGTGTCGGGGTCGTACCTAAGGGAACAATGTAGTTGCGACTGATAACGCCCAAACTACACCTCAAATTATGAAGCGTAAGCGGTCGTCGGCAAATATAGAACCCAACAGAGGTTGGGGTCGATCCCACAGGGAATAAGGTGTGAATTAAGTCGTTAGTGAAGTAGATGACTAGTAATCAATTATTTTCGGTAAATAGGGGGGTTTTGCGTGATCAAAACGTGAACAAAAACAAATAATAACGTATGAGTGAAATCAATATGAGAGAGAACTAGGGAAGTGTTCACCATGGCGTCATAACAATTTCGACTCAAGGCTTAACCGGGTTCTTTCTATATGCATGTCACGATGTGATTGAATTAATGGTATCATCTAAACGTTTCTCAACCAAATAGATGAATTTACTTTTCAATTCTCTTGAACTTGAAAAGGTGTGCTTTTAGATTTCAATCCTAAACATCAAGTAGATTAATCTAGTTACAGCATTAATCATAAGACGAGAGTTAGTAGTCTCGAATCCTCATCGTTAATCAAGTTTCCCGGTTTTAATCTCTTTACTCAAGCAAATTTAAACCTAGGCATGTTCTAATGTTTGCAACCACTAGAAAACGTTAAATAATGAATGATTAACAACGTGACAACATATATATTGAACCCGACGCTACCCGGAATCTATATTGCTACTTTTGCCATGGCTCCCACAACCCTAGTTGTGGGAAGTTTAGTTAATCATGCTATTAAGAAGAGAGAAGAGAGTCGTATTCATAATAAAGAGGAAAAGATTCTTACAATATAATGAAAACAATCTTCAATTATCCAAGAACAAGAAACCAAGATCCCAAGAACAATTCAAGAACACGATTTCAAGAAGAAGAAAATGTGTTTCTTGCTCAAAACTCTCCTAAAACTATTGGAAAATCAATTGGTAATGAATTGGTAAGTAAAGCAACATGTAAAATAAACCTAACATAGGGTATTTATAGGAGTCTAGGAAACAAATCCCAAAAACGCTCGGATTCCGCGTCGCCGACTGTCTCAACTTGACGGCCAGGCTGACGGACCGTCACTGGCTTGACGGACCGTTGCCTTGGCCATCACCACTAGGCAGTGGTGCAGCTCAACTTGACGGTCACTGTGACGGACCGTCACAGGTGTGACGGACCGTCACTCAGGCCGTCACTCTTAGGCAGAATGTCATTTTGCTCGTATTTCCTTCCGTTTCCATGTTTGTCCCTATTTCCTGAAAATACAACATAAAAATATCAAAAACGACAACGGTTGCTTGAAAACGTACGATTGTTCTTAGTTTAAAGGAGTCGAAAGTGTCGTAAAATGGCGGCACATCAACACCCTCAACTTAAACGTTCGCTTGTCCTCAAGCAACATAACATAAAAGAAAACAATAATACGACTCAACTAAGAAAACAAACTCGTGTCTCTAGCAACTCATGGTCATTCAACATCTTTTTCAATCAGGCTCCCTCGTAGCACACAAATGTATGAAACACTAACTTGCAAGGATCCAAACATGTCATTCCAATATGATAGAACAATCCACACACACAGGCGCAGCTATCCTAACAATCAATAGAAAATACAGACATCTTGGTGCCCTCACTACAAAGAAATCCCACACACAAGATTTGGGATTAGGTAAGCGCTCACTATTCTATTTCAGTTTTTCAGAAAGCCGCTCAGGATCACTACAGGACTTGTTTAGGCTTGTAATGAGGCTTCAGGTGCTGGTAGGATACATTTAGGGGTTAGTGACTAAGCCCTCCTTGGAACCACCGACGTCTTATTACCACATAACTTTACTTTGTCCGTCCTTATTCACCTTTTTATTTCCTTCTTTCTAGCTACAGGTGCGGCCTCTTTATTTTGACAATTCTTTTTATTACTTTTTCGATCTTTTTCATCTCTTTTTTTTTTCTTTTCTTAGGCACCCACCCGAATTTTCATTCTATTCACAACCAATTTTCACTATCCTCTTCTTCTTGTCATTCACCTCTATAGTAGCCACCCTCAACTTAGGCTGATTGCCTGGGTTGAGGTGCACAATGTCCATGGAAGGACCAGGGCCAAAACAGGGTTTACCTCTATAGTAGCCACCCTCAACTTAGGCTGATTGCCTGAGTTGAGGTGCACGATGTCCAAGGAAGGACCAGGGCCAAAATAGGGATTCAAAGTTAAACAGTAACGGTGACAGGTTATTGAAAGAACAAGGTCAATTATGGCTCAAATAGGGATCAAAAAGGGATTATTTGCATTTGGACGGTCTTATAGGTTAAGTGGACTGCACACAAAAAGGGCCTGTGATCCTTTCCTAAGCAACCAAACTTCAAACTTAACAAAATAGACCGGGCAAGTTCTAGATGCATGCACAGAGTAATAATTTATAACAATACGCTCACACACACTTGGCACCAAGAAACCATACCACTACCAACTATCAAAACAACCGCTCGGCTTAAGCATACTCATTCTAATCATAACCACACAATGACATTCAAGGATCCAGATGGTCAGTCGTTTCAACATAAGTACAAAACCAGAAAATTTTTAAAGGGGCCTCCTTTTAGTAAGAAAAACGCCATGCTCATCACCTTGCTATAGACACTAAAAAAATAAAAATTTAAAATAACAACCTAAACATGCGGGTTCTACTAGATAGCACACCGGAGGGAAAAGAAACACGGCAACAAAAACCCTCGGTGGTGTATGACTCACAGGTATACCAACACCCTCAACTTAGACTCATGCATTGTCCCCAATGCATACATACAAAAACTAAAAACTGTGAGAATAAGGAATACCTGTGAAGTCTATCGGACTCAGATTCTGACATGATGTTGGAGACCGCCAGGGTCTCCAAAGCAGGAGAACTCGATGGAGTGTGTGCACGCGACAACCTCATGTTGCGTTCCAGCTTCTTCTTTTATTGGATCCACAGCTAGTCGTGACAACTTCTTCGCTCTTTCTTTGCAGATTCTCTTGCGGTGTTTTCGTTTCCTTGATCTATTTTCACCGCCTTCCTCTACATGTTTCCCTTCTCGCAGCATCCTTCTCACAACAGCTATAGTCTCAACCAAACCCTTCTCCTCAAGATGCACATCCGCAGGAGCTTCCTCAATAACATTGACGACCGCGACCACCCTCATGTCACTTGGTTGCTTCATCAATTTAGACACATCGAACTTGACAGCTTCATTGTTTAGTCTGAAGGTCAGTTCGTTTCTTTCCATGTCAACCAACACTCTTGCCGTGGCTAACAGTGGTCGTCCCAAGATTATGGGAACTTCAAAATCCACTTCGCATTCCAGGATCACAAAGTCAGCTGGGAAGATAAGCTTACCGATCTTTACTAGCACATCAGACAATATTCCCACAGGCCGCTTTACCGAACGGTCGGCCATCATCACTCGCATGGACGTTGGTTTAGGAGCTCCCAAACCCAGTTGTTTATAGACTGCTAGCGGCATCAGATTTATGCTAGCACCAAGATCACACAAGGCTCTTCCAAAGACGAGTTTCCCAATAGTACAGGGAACAGTAAACGCACCTGGATCTTCCTTTTTGTCTACTAACGACCTTGAGGAAATAGCACTGCAGTGGTGGAGGTTGTCTTCCGGTTCAAAACTTACCGATCTCTTCTTTGTAATCAAGTCCTTCATGAACTTGGCATAACCGGGCATTTGTTCAAGTGCTTCCACCAATGGGATGTTTATTGATATTTGCTTGAGCATGGTCAGGAAATTCAGGAACTTACTATCTTCCGCCTTCTTCTTCAGGCGTTGTGGGAAAGGAGGTGGTGGTCGAGGCATCATAGTTGGAAGCTTTTCAGCTTCCTTGCTTTTCTCCACGGGCTTTTGAGTAGCCTCTTCAACCTCCTTGTCATTGGCGTCATCACCCTCAACTTGAGTCTGAATTACCGGATGTGATTCTGATAGTATTTTTCCGCTTCTTGTGGTGATCGCCATACAACTCGCTTCATTCCTCGGATGAGTAGTGTCGCTCGGCAAAGTACCTGTCTTCCTTTGGTTCAGAAATGCCGAGATTTGCCCCACTTGCTGCTCTAATTGCTTGATCAAAGTGGAATGCGCCTCCACTATTTGACTCATGGCCGATAACTCAGTCCTTATCTCCTTTACCCCAGAGTCAGTCGATTCTACCTTCAGCAGCATCTTCGCCATCATGTTCTCTAGCTTGGAAGTCCCTGCATCGTTGCTAGCTTTGTCCCGATTGCCAGGTGGTACATACAACCCACCTCTATCGGTGTTATTCCTCCAGTTACCTTGATCGCGATTGTAGCCAGCTTTCTCATAGCAGTTGTCCTTCTGATAGGTCCGACCTTGGTTTCCTTGGCCATTGGCCTGGAAGCCCCCCAAGTAATTCGCCTCCTCAGTTTCTAACTCTGCTGCTCTACCTTGGGAACCCACAGCTTTTACCTTCTCCATACCTCCTGAGAACAAGTGCTTGGTCAGTAGGTCCAACTGCGTTTTCAGATGCGCCATGTCTTGGTCACGCTCCTCGTCTTTTCTGCGTTGCTCAGCTGACATACTAACTGCATAAGTGCTAGCTGCTACCTCTGAATCCCATGTATGCCAGGCCCTGTTGGTTTTGGTGAGCCTGTCCAAAGTAGTTGTGGCCTCAACAAAAGTGAGACCCATGAATGCACCACCTACTGCGTTGTCTAACGTCGGCTTGGTAGCCGAATTCAGTGCCCGGTAGAACGTCTGCATCAAAAAGTTATCGGTCAACTGATGGTTCGGGCATTGTGTTATCTTCTTTTTAAATCGCAACCAGGTCTCGTGCAATGCTTCGTGAGGTTGCTGCCTGAAATTGCTAATCTCGTCCCTCAACTGTATCATCCTAGAGGGAGGAAAGAACCTTTCTAGGAAAGCTCCTTTCAACTCTCCCCAAGTTGCGATAGAGTCGGGGGTCAACTCTGTCAACCACAATGTTGCCTCATCAGACAGAGACAACGGAAACAACCTGAGCCTGATCGTTGTCTGACTCACTCCAGGCAACTCAAACGACTTGCAGATGCCCACGAAATTCATCAGGTGCTGGTTTGGATCGTCCCCAGCGGCACCGCGGAACACTCCTCTCAAGTTCAACAGCTGGATCATCGTCCTAGTGATGTTGAACTTGGCTCCGGGCGCTAGCGGTGGAAGAGTAATAGCGCCCGTAGCGCCAACTCCATCCAAGTCGATATCTTCATCATTCAGCATAACATCATCCTGCAGACCACCAGCATTCAGATTGTGTTGGGCCTGCAGTTCTGCAGCGAGCCTTGCTGCCTCTTGTTGTGCGGCCATATTCCACCTTAACGTTCTAGCAAGCTCGGGGTCGTAAGGTAATGTTGATTCACCCGAGCGCCGGGTACTTGGCATGCACAACTCTGTACCCTGTCAAAACAAAAACAACAACTAAATGTAAAAGCAGGAAAGTATGACTAAGAGTCAAATAAACACACCGGACTTAACAAACAACCGTATTCCCCGGCAACGGCGCCAAAATTTGATAACACCCAAACTACACCTCAAATTACGAAGCGTAAGCGGTTGTCGGCAAATATAGAACCCAACAGAGGTTGGGGTCGATCCCACAGGGAATAAGGTGCGAATTAAGTCGTTAGTGAAGTAGATGACTAGTAATCAATTATTTCCGATATATAGGGGGGGTTTTGCGTGATCAAAACGTGAACAAAAACAAATAATAACGTATGAGTGAAATCAATATGAGAGAGAACTAGGGAAGTGTTCACCATGGCGTCATAACAATTTTGACTCAAGGCTTAACCGGGTTCTTTCTATATGCATGTCACAATGTGATTGAATTAATGGTATCATCTAAACGTTTCTCAACCAAATAGATGAATTTACTTTTCAATTCTCTCAAACTTGAAAAGGTGATCTTTTAGATTTCAATCCTAAACATCAAGTAGATTAATCTAGTTATAGCATTAATCATAAGACGAGAGTTGGTAGTCTCGAATCCTCGTCGTTAATCAAGTTTCCCGGTTTTAATCTCTTTACTCAAGCAAATTTAAACCTAGGCATGTTCTAATGTTTGCAACCACTAGAAAACATTAAATAATGAATGATTAACAATGTGACAACATATATATTGAACCCGACGCTACCCGGAATCTATAATGCTACTTTTGCCATGGCTCCCACAACCCTAGTTGTGGGAGTTTAGTTAATCATGCTAGAAGAAGAAGAGAAGAAAGTCATATTCATAATAAAGAGGAAAAGATTCTTACAATATAATGAAAACAATCTTCAATTATCCAAGAACAAGAAACCAAGATCCCAAGAACAATTCAAGAACACGATTTCAAGAAGAAGAAAACGTGTTTCTTGCTCAAAACTCTCCTAAAACTATTGGAAAATCAATTGGTAATGAATTGGTAATTAAAGCAACATGTAAAATAAACCTAACATAGGGTATTTATAGGAGTCTAGGAAACAAATCCCAAAAACGCTCGGATTCCGCGTCGCCGACTGTCTCAACTTGACGGCTAGGCTGACGGACCGTCACTGGCTTGACGGACCGTCGCCTTGGCCGTCACCACTAGGAAGTGGTGCAGCTCAACTTGACGGTCACTGTGATGGACCATCACAGGTGTGACGGACCATCACTCAGGCCGTCACTCTTAGGCAGAATGTCGTTTTGCTCGTATTTCCTTCCGTTTCCATGTTTGTCCCTATTTCCTGAAAATACAACATAAAAACATCAAAAACGATAATGCTTGCTTGAAAACGTACGATTGTTCTTAGTTTAAAGGAGTCAAAAGTGCCGTAAAATGGCGGCACATCAGCGACCGAGCTAATAGAGAATCCAAGCAACTTATTGAAGTTCAATTAACAAAAAGAGGAAAAGATATCTAAAGGGGGGTTTTAGACTACAACTAAAGATAAAAGAAAATCAAATAAAAGATAAAGTGATCAATGGCTTTCACCTTCATTTTGCCAAGTAAGGGTAACAAGGAAGAATTGAGAATGGGAATTCAATTCACAAGACTTTCACCCGATCAACACATGGGTAATCTTGGCTAAGGGTGCACTTAACTATCTCTCGACCAATTAAGCGAAAATCCTCGTGGGTTCTATCGATTCACCATGAGTAAGCAATAACCAACAATTTACTTGGGTGAGTTGGTTATCTCTAACCCTAACTCTTAGATGGGAGTTTTTGGTAACCAAACTATCTCTAGCCTTGATCCGGAGTGGAAACCCTCAAATCCCCACTATTGAATCTTCCCGAATTTAAGGAAATACTTTCTCAAGAAAAAACCCAAATTAGAAAGCTAAGTCAATGTTTGCAACCATTGACTATAAATTCAAGCAATGGAGGATTCAATAGATCTAAATAATTAAACAAGAAAAAAATCTATATATGAATTCAATACCCAAACAAGTATTATCTCTAATACAAACCCAAACCTCAAGTCAACAATTACACCAATAAAATAGCAATTAAGAACTTAAGAGTTTGAAGAATGGAACTTGCCAAAAGTTGTGAGAATATCCAAAGATCCAGCCAAAGATGTGTTCCCAATTGGCTGAGAAGACTTTTATGTGGATTGGGGTTTCCAGATATGTGAAATTCCAAAACATCCCCAGTTGCCTCCGCTTTCCTTCTTCCCCTATGTGGAGGGTCAGCCGCGTATGCAAAGTGTCTTTGTCTGGTTGACCTTCGCATACACGGTCAAGGGGTCGCATTCACGAATCTTTGCTTCAGTTGGCCTTCGCGTACGTGTGTGGGACACCGCGTTCATGAAGGCATGTACTGCTGCCAGCTACTTTCTTCTCTGAATAGCTCTTTTTTGACTTATTTTCATCTGAATTCTTCCCGAACACTTCTAAAACACAGGAACCTGCAAAATAGAAGTAATTTGTGTCAATTGCACTATTTTTCCACTTATTCTTAGCAAAAGCATAAGTTTAAAGGCTCAATAAGTAGGTAGAATACCAACTTATCAAACCCCCAAACTTAAACTATTGCTTGTCCTCAAGCAACTCAAAAAAAATTCTAACTCAAGAGGCATATAACACAAGTGCAAATGACAATATCACAAGCCAAGGGAAACCCATTTCAAACACCAAGCATGACTTCGGTTGGTACTAATGATTAGTCAATCGCATGATACTTACTCTAAACATTCCCTTCAATTAAAAACATAATTCAATTATGCCATGGGAAAATAAGAACAAGCAAGTGACAACAACCAATTCTCAAGATGTGACTCAAACCACTAGCTTACCATAACATGCTCATTTGATTCATTTTTTCGGAGTTTATCAATGTCACCAACTATTCTAATTCGCATTCCCTCACAAGAACGAAAGTCCCAAAAACACATTATGTACAAAGAACAATCACAAGGGACAAATACAAACACTCGCTCTCACAAGGAAGTTCAAGTGCACACACGTCGAACCATAGGCTTGCCCTTCATGTAAATCGCCACTAATGTAGGGTAGCCATGCTCGGAATCACCAAGGACTTGCGAGTTATGATGTTTGCTAGGGCTAAGGTGAGGATATCATTTGGTTCAAGTGACTATGCATCCCTAATGCTCTTTGTTCTCATTTCGAACACCGCTCACATTTTTAATTTCAACTTCACCTTATTTCTTCCTCACACAACCTAAGATTCTCATTTTTAACTCATAATCATTCAACTCTTTATATCACCTTCACTTGGTAGCACCTATTTTTGCTTTTCAATTTGCTCATTGGATTGATCTTTCGGAGCAATTTTCAATTCGAAATTAAGGTGCTACCTTGCACTTGAAGTGTACTTCTTTTCTTCTCCTTATTTGATCACATGCACCCCCAAACTTAGGCATTTTCCTATGTTATATTTTGTTTCCCCCCCAAACTTAGGCTTTTAGCCTATATTTCATTTTCAAGCAATTAGGGAGGATGGGTGCCAAAATAGAGGTTCTAAAAAGGTCAAGGTGTTACAAGATGCCAAAGAATGGTCACAAGCTCAAAAGGGGCTCACTAGGGTTGATGTCATGGGAGCAATCAAAAAGGGCCTAAGGTCATTTTCCAAGCTTGGTTACACCAAGAATTTCACCTTGAATCACATTCGGGGCAAGTTTTAGATGACACGCATGCCCGAGAATTATTCAACTAGACCTCACCACACATGACATGCGAATTATTCAAGAAGGATCAATTTTTAACTTCCTAATCAAGAACCAAGAGGATCCATCTATATTATCATCGCTAATGAGCTAAAAGTCATAAAAAGATAAAAGTGTTGTCACAAGCATCATTCTTTGCCATGCATTTTTCACAAAATTTTTGGAAGGGTGTGTCTATTTCATTTAGCATGCAAGAATACTTCATTAGTATCAAACAAGTCAATTTGCAACCAAAACCTTAAAAGATGATGATATGCCCTTAAGAATGACATCACTCAGTCTATCATTGGGTCAATTCATCTATCTAAATTGGTATGGTTACACCAGTTGTATCAACACAAATATCACATTTTATGGGCATATACAATTCGCATAAGTCAATGTGCATGTCGCACATGCAATGCACAGGCCAATCAGTGGGAATGTGCGAAGCTCGTGCAGATCGCACATCGACATGTGTGACACAAATATCCTTCTTGCTCTGACAAGTTCCATCTAGCCTAACGAGTACTCAGACTTCCCCTGGCCCACAACAACCAGCCACTCAACTACCAAGTAACAAAAGAAGCTAAAAAGTAAAGAAAACTAAAAAAAGACTAAACCATCCCCTTCTTCCACACAACACCAAAACCCGACGAGGGTGCAAATCCACAAAGTACACCCGACAAGGGAATAATAGTATATAAACAAACAAAAAAAGCCTGGCAAGGGAACAATGGTATTCAAAACGATAAAACAAGCCCGGCGAGGGCATAATAATATTCATAGGTAAAGCAAGCTAAGATAGAAAGATAGAGTGCGGATCAACATGCCACCCCCAACTAAGATAGGGAAGTGCCCACACTGCATCAAAGTAAGGAATAAGTTTGAGGGGGTTCCCTGAAGTGTATCAATATGAACTGGAGGAAGAGGGAAACTCAAGTCACTCTTCATCCTCATCATCATCATCCTCCGGTGTACCCGATCCACAAAAAGACTTCAATCTATCCATCATCTTGTTCAAGAACTTGCTCTTCTTCTTCTCATGCTCGCTGAACTTCTTTTGTCACTTTTCAACCTTACCCTGCCTGTAGCTCATATGCTCCAAGCGGGTATTCATTGCACTCAAGCGCCATTAATTAATTTCTGCTCATTTTCCACTTTGGAGAGAGATGGGGGGACTCAGAACCTGGTAGTGTATCAGCTCTATCTGACCCAGTAGAGAATCTAGCCAACAACTGTTGAACATGTGCATCAGCTCCCTGAATCTGACTAGAGAGGTGACGCATAAGATAGGGCCCGGACTGTAGAGCTCGCACAGCCTGAGATGCTTCAGATGCAAATTCCAAAGGATCAGTAGGTTCAGTCGAAGACTCTGGGAACTGTCCAAAAGATGGAGAAGCTACGTCAATCTTTCTCTTTTTCTACTTTGCTTCTGGGGCCCACTTCAACAATTGGTGGATCAGAGTTGCTGGCTTCTTTTTAATGTCAGTCAGATTTGGCAACACACCAGTTTCATAGCAAAACTGAGTCACCAATGAAGGGAAGAAGAGGCTTTTAGACCTTTCACTAGCTACCTCAGCCATTTGAGCCAAAATATGGATCCCAACATTCACATCGATACCATCAATGAGGGTTTCCACCATCAATGCTCGGTCAGGGGTCACATCAGTGTCATGAGAGGATAGTATAATCCTCGCACAGATAATCAAAATCCAAGTCTTGGCTTATGCAGTGAACTCATGTGAATCAACCCCTTTTTGCAAAGTCAACCAATTCAGAGTCACTCCATCATGCAATTTGTCCACCAACCACTGGTGTCCTTCATCTTTGGATTTTGCAATGTAAACCTTATTGTCAGCATCTGAAAGGTTGTATAGTGTGTTGATGATCTCGGGGTTAAAACTCACTTGGACTCCCCGAAAGGTAGTGACTAGTGCACCATTGAAATCAGTGATTGAAGCATTAGCATAGAACTCAGTGACCATTGTGTGGTTAGCCATGATGGGTGGAGGGTAAAAGCATATCCACCCCCACTCCACCAACCTCTTGTAGAACTATGGCATTTTCTGTTCAACTTTATCCATATTGATTCCTTTATCCTTAAAAAATGGTTTGGACAATAGCTCATCATACCGGTGCTCACATGATGCCGATATGAACTTATCTTGATCGTAGTTCTCCTCTATTTCCATATCCGGAGCATTTTCAACTTATTGTCACTACCATTGGAGGACATATTTTTTATCAAAGTACCTACAAAACACACCATTATGTTAAAAGTTCTTACGGACACTTAAAACAATGTATTATGAAGCACTTAGGCCAAAAAAATAGCTAAAAGAAATTTCGAGGTGGGCTGTGCGGAGCTATTATTTTGATACTGCCAGGCCTTCCTTCTTCGCGTACGCGTCCAGGTGTTGCTTTCGCGAAGAAGGATTTTATTTTTCAAAATTTTCCTCCTTCGCGAACGCGACCAGGTGACCGCAAACACGAAGGGCAGTGCCTTTGCCCAGCTCGTCCTCTTTGAGGCATTTTCTCAAACACATGGGAGACAAGGAGTTTTTTCTTGATCTCCCAAGGTTTTAGAACCAATTAAAACACCACTTTTTAGTCCCACCATTTAGGACATAGCCTCAACCAATTTCACCCAACAATCTAGCAATTAAACATACATAGAAGTTGATTTAAAGCAAGAGGGGATCAACTAAGAATTCCATTACCATTTTCTACATATCGAGTTGAGGAAGAAAGGAAATCATTTCCCTATACAATGAGGCCGGAGATCATACCTGATGGATTGCACTTGGGAACAATTGATGGAAGAACTTGATGGGATTATTGTGTGCCAAAAGGAGGAGGAGTATTTCTGTTTTGAGAATGAACCGTATATGCCCTCTGAATTTTTGGAACATTTTAAATTACCTGGGTTTTTCCTGTAAGCATCGCGTTCGCCGCTGGCCCACCATGTTCTCGAAGGCTTGATAATTAGTTGGCCTTCACGTTCGCAGCCGATCTACCGCATTCACGAAGAAGACTGGTTGGACCAGATTTTCACTTTTTCTTCAGCTTACTGCCTGCGATGTGCGACGCCTAGTGCGATGGGAACTTTGTGAGGTGCAAAATGCACCACGTTTGCACATGCCAATGTTTTTGATCAGTTTACTATTTGATTGTGCAATGGCATGTGCGACGGGCACTCTTCTAGGTGCAAAAAGCACATTTTTCAGAGGTATTTTTGGTGCTTCTCAACACTTGGTTCCTCTTCTTATTCCTTTGTGAACCTAAAAACACACATAAAAGAAATAAAAAGTGATGTAAAGCAAAAAAATGATGGGTTGCCTCCCATCAAGCGCATAATTTAACGTCGCGACGCGACATCGGCTACCTCACCATCGAGATTTCCACTTTGAAGATTTGAACCTTCGACCCAAATTTGAATCGAACTTTCGATGAAAGTTACGGGGTGAAGGTTTGAACATCAGAAGGTCATTCTCTTGATTTTGCATTTCGCACTTTTTGGCCTTCAAGTGAGGAAGGACACGTTGCCTTTTTTCCACGACAAACTCAAAACCGGGTAGACCTTCATCCACCCTCCTTCCAAGGTCTTCCAAAAGCTTGATTACTTCGACTCTCGTCCATTCAATCAAACTTAAGGTCGAACAAAGGTTGAAGTGGGATTTGGGCATCTCCACCTTCAAGCTTGCCTCATTCATAACATCCTCACTTAGAGATGCTATGACATCATGACCCACAAATGGTTGCAACACTACTTTCAATTCATGATCCTCCCTTGTGTTTTCCTCTTCTTTAGCCCTTGCGTCCACAAAGCTTTGCTTTATGGATTGCACACTTTCCTCTTGTGTTTCTAGGGAGGCCAAGAGGGTTTGGAGCCTGACATATATGCCTTCTTTTCTTGTAACGTCATGGTCCCTATTAAGGTCACAAGCACCACTAGAAACATTGTTAGCACAAGAAGGGGGAGGGGGACGATCATCATTGGGGCATTCGCTCCAATGTCCGTCATGACCACCACACAAATAGCAATTTCGCCCATCATAGGAGCGAGAAAGAGAATACCTTCCTCTCCTAGGGCCAATTTTACACCTTCATCCAAGGTGGGGTCCTCCACAATAAACACAATAGTCGGGAACATAAATTGGGATGCAACTATCAACATTTCTAGCATTCAAATAAGCCATGATGCCATCAATAACTAAAACTAAACAAAAGAAAAAAAACTATGCACAAAATTTGAACTAGAGTAAGTAAACTCAAATTCAAAACTAACTCAATACGCCAAATTGTTCCCCGGCAATGGCGCCATTTTTGATAAACGCTCAAATTGTGCTCTCTAAGTAGGAGTCCACGGTCATCGTGCAGCAAAACAAATTTATAATTCCCAATGAATGTCGGGGTCATACCCAAGGGAACAATGTAGTCGCGACTGAGCTAATAGAGAATCCAAGCAACTTATTGAAGTTCAATTAACAAAAAGAGGAAAAGATATCTAAAGGGGGGTTTTAGACTACAACTAAAGATAAAAAAAATCAAATAAAAGATAAAGTGATCAATGGCTTTCACCTTGGTTTCTCCAAGCAAGAGTAACAAGGGAGAATTGGGAATGGGAATTCAATTCACAAGACTTGCACCCGATCAATACATGGGTAGTCTTGGCTAAGGGTGCACTTAACTATCTCTTGGCCAATTAAGCGACAATTCTCAAGGGTTCTCTCGAATCACCATGAATAAGCAATAACCAACAATTTACTTGGGTGAGTTGGGTTATCTCTAACCCCAACTCTTAGATGGGAGTTTCCGGCAACCAAACTATCTCTAGCCTTGATCTAGAGTGGAAACCCTCAAATCCCCACTATTGAATCTTCCCAAATTTAGGGAAATCCTTTCTCAAGCAAAAACCCAAATTAGAAAGCTAAGTCAATGTTTGAAACCATTGACTATAAATTCAAGCAATAGAGGATTCAATAGACCTAAATAATTAAACAAGAGCAAAATCTATATATGAATTTAATACCCAAACAAGTATTATCTCTAATACAAACTCAAATCTCAAGTCAACAATTACATCAATAAAATAGCAATTAAGAACTAGAGTTTAAAGAATGGAACTTAAGATTTAACAATACAAAGCATCCAAATCTTCACTCCTATGGTGTTGGTTGATGAACTTACTCTCCAAGCTTGCCATAGTTGTGAGAATATCCAAAGATCCAGCCAAATATGTGTTTCCAATCGGCTGAGATGACTTTTATGTGGATTGGGGTTTCTAGATATGTGAAATTCCAAAACGGCCCTAGCTTCCTCCGCTTTCCTTCTTTGCTTACGCGAAGGGTAGACCGCGTACACGAAGTGTCTTTGTCTGGTTGACCTTCATGTACGTGGTCAAGGGGTCGCATTCGTGGAGCTTTGCTTCTGTTGACCTTCGCGTACGCATGTGGGACACCGCATTCGCAAAGTCATGTATTGCTGCCAGCTACTTGCTTCTCTGAATAGCTCCCTTTTGACTTGTTTTCATCCGAATTCTTCCTGAACACTTCTAAAACACAGGAACTTGCAAAATAGAAGTAATCCGTGTCAATTGCACTATTTTTCCACTTATTCTTAGCAAAATCATAAGTTTAAAGGCTCAATAAGTAGGTAGAATACAACCTTATCAGTGCCTCAATATCTCTAACACAACCCAGAGATGTTCAGCATGCTCCTCCCTACTCTTGGAGTAGATCAAAATATCATCAATAACGACAATGATGAATGAATCCAAGTAAGACTTAAATACCTCATTCATCAAACTCTAAATGTTGTCGGCGCATTAGTCAACCCAAACGACATCACTAAGAACTCATAATGCACATACCGAGTTTGAAATATTGTCTTAGAAATATCCTCAGGCCTAATCTTTAACTGATGATACCCTGACCTCAAGTCACCTTTCAAGAACACAAATGCACCCTGTAACTGGTTGAACAGATCATCGATACGGGGTAAAGGGTACTTATTCTGGATGGTAACCTTGTTTAACTGCTTGTAGTCTATGCACATCCGCATACTACCATCCTTCTTTTTCACAAACAATACTGGAGCACCCCAAGGCAAAGCACTGGGACTGATAAATCCCTTGTCTAGGAGTTCCTGAAGCTGAGTCTTAAGTTCCCTTAACTCTGCCGGAGCCATACGATATGGGGTAATAGAAATTGGGCAAGTGCCCAGCTCCAAGTCAATACAAAAATTGATAGCCCTGTATGGAGGCATACAAGGCAAATCCGCTGGAAAGACTTCTCGAAACTCTGAAACAACTGGAACTGACTCAATAGATGGGGACTCCACACTATCATCTCGGAGATGATCCAAAAAGGTCAGACACCTTTTCTCCACTAGCTTCCTAGCCCGAATGAACGATATGATCTTAACAGGCTTAGGCCTATACACACCTTCCCACTCTAGCCTATCCTTACCCGGAATCTCTAGAGAAACAGTCTTAGTGTTTTAATACAACACAGCATGATAAGGGGATAACCAAGTCATGCCCAAAATGACATCAAAGTCAACCATATCCAGAATTACCAAGCCTACCCAAGTATGCAACCCCACAAATACAACATAACAATTACGATACACATGTGTCACAATCACAGATTCTCCAACTGGGGTAGAAACATGGATAGGGAAATCAAGGATATCATAAATCAACTCCAGACCCATAGCAAAATTCACAGACATATATGAATATGTAGAACCTGAGTCAAAAGTATCGAAGCCATCCTATCACAGACAAGAATAGTACATGTGATCACCGTATCTGATGCCTCAGCCTCAGACCTTTCTGGAAATGCATAACACTTAGCCCGATCATCAATCCGAGCTACTTTCTTGGCCGGCTGTGCCACACCCCTGCCTGCACTGCCATTTCCCATGTCTCCTTGGCCTCCCTGAAAGTTACCTCGCCTACCATATGGATGACCTCTAGCATGACCACCTCTACCTACCGGGACCACGGCCTTAGACTGTTGTTGAGTCTGATTACCAGTCTGTCTGTAAGGGCACTCTCTCTTAAAGTGGCCCAGATCACCATAATGGAAACAACCACGGTCAAGTGTAGGCCTACTGGCAGATAAGTAAGAATCTCTCTGGCCTCTAGGAGCTGAAAACTGTTGATTGGCTCCTGGACGACCACCTGTAGTAACTGGCAAGGCTGACTGAATAGGATGGGCAGAAAACACCTACTGATTGTGGCCCCTAGAGTGTGAGCCATTGAAGTTCCTATCATTCCGGGGCCTCTTGGCTAACACTTTAGCCTGCCCCACCTTCTTGACCCCTTATATCTTCTTAACATAATCTGCTACTTCGTTGAAGCCCTTCCCTGCTGAATTCATGTGCACAGATAGCACATGTAAGTCTATATTCAAGCCCTTCACGAATAACTAAATCCGCTCCATCTGAACCCAACAACTATGTTGCAAAATGAGACAAGGCATGAAACTTAGCCTCATAAGCAGAGACCGACATGTTGCCCTGTTCCAGAGCCAGGAACTCATCCTTTTTGCAGTCTCTCAAAGTACGAGGCACGTACTTCTACAAGAAGAGAGGATGAAGCTGCTCTAAAGTCAGTGGGGGCAAAACAGATGATCGACATTCCATGTGAGACCTCCAACACTGATTAGCATCACCCTACAGCTGAAAAGTGACAAACTCAACCCTATGTTGTTGCACAATGCCCAGCTTGTGCAGTCTCTCATAACAATCCAAAATGAATTCGTAAGCATATTCATCTTTCGTGCCCTGAAATGTAGGAGGTTTCAGCTTGAGAAACTTGGTCAGCATCTCATGTTCATTCCCTGTCATTATCGAGCCTAGCATTAGCCTGAAGAAATCACCAGTGCCTGAAGTTGCATCCATTCTAGGAGTTGTAGTAACTGCTGGTTGAGTACCCAGAACCTGGTCTGCAACACCCGCAGGGGTGGCTCCGGCACCAACCAAACCACTCAAGAAAGACCACACCTGCTGAAATGCTTCGGGCGTGATTGGGGGAAGGCTTGCACCTCCAGCCGATGCTGCCTCCGCCTGCTCTACACCCTCCTCAACCACAACCTCGACCTCCTCTTTGACCTGATCCTGGGGTGGGGGAGGGGTCACCTCGCGTGCTCCTGCAGCTGCCTGAGCTCCACCCCTGGCAGGTGTTACTCTACCTCGGCCCCTGCCCCTGCCTCTTCCCCTACCTATAATAGTCGGGCCCGCTGTTAGGACTGCTGGTCTTGTTCCATTTTTTCTTGTGTTAACCATCTGCGGACAGAAGAGTGAACAAAGTCAGATAACAATTTGTATCACCAGATACCAATTGGAATCAAGTTATAGCACGAAGAAAGAAGGAGAGATAGTTTTTCCTAATATCCCATAGCCTCCCAAAGAAAAGTACGAACGTCTCCACACCATTCTGCAAGACTCTACTAGACCTGTTTTGGTACGACGAGATCAATAAACTTAGGGCTCTGATACCATCTTTGTCATGACCTAAACCACCGTGAGTGGCACCAACCCAACCCCCGGGTAAGCAAACCAATAGAACTCAACCCTTAGCATAACCTAACAGCTTAAAACCAGTGCAATAAAAATAAACTAGCATAAATATCAAATCCATCAACTATCATAAATAATTTGCGGAAAATCCCTCCCTAGAACCTGAAAGTCATCGTACCAAAACACTACCAAAAACTAGAATACGGGGATGCAACCCCAAAATAAGCAAGAGTTTAAGCCCAAAACAAGTGGGCTATAACTGAAAATGAAAGAGACCAAAGTAGCTCGACCACAACAGCTCACCCTTAATGTCTGGAAACGCTAGGTTTACAAGTGAGATCGCGTCTCAGCCGCTGGAAGATTGTCTATACTCACAAAAAGAAACACAAGTGCAGAATCAGTACACAAACCCTGTGTACTGGTAGGATCATTAGCCAGTTCCAAATAAGCAATATATGAACAGTACAATAGTCAAATAAGAGTGCAAGAAACATGTAACCAAGCCAACAGGTATTCCCTAGACTACAAGTCTCTTCCTAGCTTGATCCCACATGTAACCCACCCTTATAACCATGATCAACAATCAATAATAATCAATAAATAAACCTTTTTACATATCCCGGGCCCACCCTGGAATCCCTCTAAATAACACCTAAGTGTTAAACATGCAACCCGGTCTACACCAAGACCAAACTCACAAACCAATAATAATAACCCGGCCTCTCAAGGACCATAAGCAATATCACAAATCATAAACATAACTCGGTCCACTCATGGAACCAAAATCAAATGCACAATGCAAATAATTAAACCCGTACCAGGCGTGGTACCCGATCCAACTAGTTAGTATCTCGTACCATGCGTGGTACCTGAGCCAACCGTTAGTATTCCCGTACCAGGCATGGTATCCGAATCAACTGTTAGTATACCCATACCAAGCGTAGTAGCCGAGCCAATCGAATGTCACACAAATCCACAGTCACAAACAATGAACAATCAACACTTGTAAACTAACAAGCAATAACACCTAGTTCATTTCACAAGACTGATAACAGAACCTTTGGACATTCCTAAACCATTCCCTAAGCAATGCAACTCGTACAAATACTTAAACAAAAGTACACAATTATACAATGCATAGAGGAATCAATAATCATCACCTACCTTGAAATATTCCAAGCTCTATTGAACCGGAGCTTTTCTCTTTTCAGGATCCCTTGCTTGTTCTTGGTCTAGAAACAAATATGCAAGAACTATAGTCAATTAACTGGCCTAAATTACCCAGATTATGCAAAATCCCAATCCCCAGGCCAAATCATGATCATTTCACCCCTTTTCCGGGATTTCCTACCATCAATTCACCTAAATTCATCATTTTAACGGATACCTTTAGAGAATTATGGCTAAGTGATCATCACACATCATCAATAACTAAGACCCAAGAACTCTAGCACCCTAGAATCCCTTTTTTCTCGAATTCTACCATTCCTAGGTCATTCTAAACCTTTCCCCAAGTCCACCCCTAGCAATTCTAAAGCGTAGGAAAGATAGTACGAAGGTTGGGGAGTAGAAACCTTACCTTTAGGACGAAAAATGGTGAAAATTGATGGAAATCGCCCAAAATCGCCCTCTTCTTCTTCCAAAACGTCTTTGTGAAAACTGGCTATTTTGGGAAAGTTTCTGCATTAAATTCCATCACGCTCCGCTATAGAGATCCACTTCGCTATAGTGATACCATCGTAGCGGAGTCGACCGCGATGGCAGAGGCTAACCGATGTTGACTTCCACTGTAGAGGTATTTTCTCCACTATGGCAGAAGTCGCTGGAGGTGTGTCAACCGCTACAGCGGTTGACACGGGACAGAAAGTCATAAAGTCCCTCAAATTACCCCATTTTATAACACACTTATTTTTTTGACATCCCGAAATAATCTTTTCACGTCAACCTCGATATCAGGAGTTCTACTTGCCCGAATTCGATTCTGAAAAGTCCCCCGAACTCCTTTATGCCTTAGCTAAATGGAAAACTAGCTCAAATTAAAACACTTAACCCAATCCTTACCTGGATTTTCCTAGACCATACCTACTCCAAAACTGGTCGAGGCTAGCTTAGCCTAGCCTAGAATTTCAAACTCCCACACCCGGAGTTTTCTAACTCTAAAAATTGGCACGAATGGTTTACCCATAACGACGGATCCGGTCGTTACACAAGTATTCCAGGAACTTCTAATCTTAATACAGATCATCCTATGTATAAGAAATTTATGAATTTTATTAAATTCAAAAAAGGAGAGGATAATAATACACCTTCATATTCTACTGCGCTTGCTGATGATAGCAATGAAAATATTGAGGTATATGATCAAAAAGAGGGGAAAAAAAGACATATTTCTTCTTGAATAAAATAATTTGAAATGAAAAGATGATCCATGACAAATCATAAATAGATATTTTGGTACAACATCATATGTCATTCCTACTTATAAATACAGGATGCATTATGAGATGATACTCTTATCAATAGAGTCTGTTAAATTTTGGCATTTCTACCCTGCAATACTAGAAAAGTTCTTTTCAAAAATTATAATTAAAATAAATTTTGCTCCAGATGAATGGGGTCTAAGTACTCTTAAAGAAAGGGATTATATTCATTCAAAATAAAAAGTTACAGTTAAATATAATTATTGAAATTATATTGACAGTTTTAATAAAGCTCTTTTGTATAAAAATGCTAATAGATAGCATTCTTGATTTATAAAAATATGCTCTCATATTTTTAAATAACATATACCAAATTAATTTTGTCAATGGTGAACTCTATATGATCTAACGTTAAATATTTTACCAGAGCCATATAAAAATCTATATACTGAATGGGTTGATGTTTTTTCCAAATTAATTAATTTAAACAAAGAAAATATTTTCTATGATGAAATATCAGTTATGTATTTCTTTATAGAATTTTTAATTTCATGGATTATGAAATGAATAATTGAAGTTACTAATAATTTTGAGGGGTTGCCATGCTTACAAAGAATTTTTTACATAAAATTTTGAAATAAGTTACATCAGAGAAATACTGAAGAAAAAATTTACGGTCAAAAAATTATAGACTCTATTCAAATCGCCATTAATATATATAAAGGTATAATAGAATAAACACCAAAAACAGATAATTTCAGTCCATTCAAACAAATAACAAGAAAGTTTCAAATGAAGAAAGGAGTCATATCGAGATCAAAAATAATAGTCTCTTACATGAAAGAAATTAAAAAGTTTTTAATAAAAAATCTATATATAAAAATGTCAGATGATATTTTCATGGCATTTGTAGGTCATGCCACAGAAGATGATGAAGCATGTCTAACAGGAAAATCTCAAAGTAATCATAGCACGAAAAAAATTGATATTGAAATATTTTTTCAATAATTCAAGACACAAGTGAAAGAATCTTCCAGCAGCAAAATAAACAAAGAAAAATAAAGGCAAAGTGAAGACTCCATTCAATTCATAATTGGAGAATGAAGACAAAGAAGAGAAGACCCCATTTTATACATAATTGGGATAGTAAAGATAAAAAACTTTTATAAAGTTGATTCTTCTATTTAAAGTAGTAGACATTATTTTATTTGTGAGCCACATTTCATTTTGAAACAATTCTTATTAAAATAGTATGTATTTTATTGTGTTATTAGCATGATTCATTATATAAGGATCCATTTTATTTTAGAAAAGGCGAATTTTAGAAATCATCCTTCATCTTCTCCCCTCTCTTTCTTGTAAGAATATTTCGTAAGAAATAAAAATTGGTGTGTTTACATATTTGTAACAAGACTCTGGTCACAACCTTTTCTTAAAGGTATTTTAATTTTTATAGTAATTTTATTTTATTTTCGTTATTAATTAACCTAAATGACAGGCTAAAAATCTTTATGTTGAACTATGACACACTAAACTACTAATAGAACATGGTACTAATTTCTAAATAAGAATCTCATCACCCAATGATAATAAGGTAGGACGAGAATAATTCAAGTGGACTATTTAGATTATGTCGGAGGTCCTGTTAAAATATCCGTCTAAATCAAAAAAGACGTCTAGGACTATTTTTGAACTCGTAATGAACTATCTTTACCAGAATTATTGACCCATAAAAAGGTCCGTTATTATCATTGAAGCGATCTGATTCCCCTCATGGTATCAGAGCCATATAGATCCGTAAAAAGGTCCCCTTAATAATAATAATGATGATGATGATGATGATGATGATGATGATGATGATGATGATGATGATGATGATGATGATGATGATGATGATGATGATGATGATGATGATGATGATGATGATGATGATGATGATTGATGATGATGATGATGATGGATATGATGATGATGATGTGATGATGATGATGATGATGATGCATGCATGATGATGATGTGATGGATGATGATTGATTGAAGGATGATGATGATGGGATAGATGATGATGAGTGTATGATTGCAAGTGTTATTCCGATGATGATGATGCATGATGAAATGTTTATGATGGATGATGATGATGGATAAGATGATTGATGCTTATGAAATGATGATGATGATGACCTGATGATGATGATGCATGATTGATGATGATGATGATGATTGCATGGATGAATCGATGATTGATGATGTATATGATGATGATGATGATGCATGATGATGATGATGATGAGTGGATATGATGATGATTGATTAAGAATGATGCTTGATGTAGTGGATTTGATGATGAGATGATGATGCATGATGGAGGTGAAATGATGATGAATGATGATGATGCATGAATCGATGATGATGATGATGATGCATGATGAGATGGGGATGATGATGAGGATGATGATGATGATGATGATGAATGATGATGAGTGATGATATGATGATGATGATGCATGATGATGATGATGATGATGATGCATGATGATGATGATTCGCATGATGTATTATGATGGATGGATTGATTTATGATGAGTTGGATGATGATGATGATGATTGATGAAATGGGAAAATTTACTAAGATTTGTTTCGGTTGTGTATTCTATGTTTTGATTGAAATTTTATTTTGGTTTCTGATGATGATGATGTGATTTATGATTGTTGAGTCTGTAATCATAGTCTAAGTATTTATTACATTTAATATTATTTCTAATAAAAAGTTAGTGAGGCGTCCTTATAAATGTTGATTGAACTTTTTGCTCTTCATTAAAAGTTTTTCCTATATTTTTAATTTTATAATATTAAATATTGCCTATAATAAAATAATTCCTAACTTTATTGGAATAAAAATGTAAAAATCGACTTAAATAATTAGAATCAGAGTGAACCTTGTGAAAGGAATTCTTGTTGAACTTGGTCACACATACCCATCTAAAATATTGAAAACTACCAATCACCAACATAAAATAGGTTATGCCGTGCCTGTTTGCCTAAGATAATTTCATTCCCTTGTATTTATATCAAGGGAATATTTACATCAAATTTTATTTTATTTTTTTCTTCTTCTTCTTCCTTTGTATTTTTATTTAATTTTTGATGATTTAGATAGTGTTCGTGGATACAATCTATTTGAATTATTAGTGTAAATATATTTATTGTCTTTATAAAGTCATTACCTTCTTCAATCTATACATGAATAAATCTATACAAGTCATTATTGATTGATTCTTTAATATTCTTGTGTAGAAGAAGGAAGATACACGTGGAGCATGCGATTGAAATTCTATGTCCATTAAAAGTGAATTTGAAGGCATATTTTTTCTGAATTTTATTTTTCATTCAATTGATTTTATTTATGTTTTTAAGATATTCATTACATATTTGTACATATAATGCATTCAAGTTAATAATTTTTTTGTAGAAATCATACTTCTATAAAATAATTAAAGTCAAGACTATTGTACATTTTACTTTTAATTTTCATAAACATTTATCATATTAATTTATCGAATGATAGAGTCTACTACTATTAGATGTGGTTACATATTTATACATGAAAATTTTAACTAACAAACATTAATGTTCTCCAATATTGAGAACGAACAATCAAGTCTTTGAATTAACTAATTATTAAAAAAAATCTGAATTTATCATATAAGTAAAATTATTTTTATGAAAAGAAAATGCTTAAAGAAATTATAAAAAAAATTAAAATTTTATCGAAATACCCTTTTAAATAATTAAATAACCCTACCTATAAATAATAAGAAATTGTCTCTCAAAACAATCCTAAACACTTGTGTGATACGAGGGGACGTATGTATTCTAATCTCTTTTACTAATTATAGCCAATGTTGGTTAGTAATATCTTATTTATTAGATATAGTTAGATTACTCATGTTTTATACCATTAGAATACTCCATTATATATTAACTTAAAAAAGTTATGGTATTAATCACAAGCAATGTATGTCTATATTATAAAGATATTATAGTTTAAATCGAGAAAAATATTGTGAAAAATATTTTTGTGAGACATTCTACAAGCATAGACATACAGATTCTCTTCTATTTTTACGCTTTGTTCTTATTTTGATTTTGATTTAAGTCATCTTTTTGCATAATTATCATCATCCTTTTGCCTTTCTTTATTTCTTTTAGTTATTAAATTTAAAAATTATATATGAATGGTACATAATCAACAGTTGATAATGGATTATTCTCTTTTGATAATTTCTTGTGTTTCCATTTCAATTGAAAATTTCGATGAAAATTAGACGAAACAAACTCTCAAGGTAAGCAAATATAACCATTTTGTTTTTGTTACTCTCTCACAGATTTTTTAATTTTTGTTCACTGGAATTTTGTGGATACTAACTGATTCGGGTAGTATTTCTCAATTCTACTGCAAAAGCACCAGCTCATAAGAATGAGCATGGTCCAGTTGGAGTTGCTATAGATCATCCCCTTTCTCTACTGTTTTGGATAAAGCTGAATTTATAGTTATAATTTAATTTTTTAGTTATATTTATTATAATTTACGTGATGCACATGTGCAAAGCATGTACTCTTAACTAGTACTATATTAAAAGTGTGAAGGACGTTATAATGTGATTTGAACTTTTTGCCCTTCATTAAAAGACTTCACAATAGACATAATCGTCTTTTTACTTTTTTTCTTCAATTATTATTTAATTAAATATATGGAGACTTAATGTTGGTATAATTTTTTTCCTTGTGTATGTGAAAAGGGAGTCCTAAAATATATTATAAGAATAGTAATTTAATTATTTTTCTAATATTTAGAATAATTTATATGATTTAGGACTTTTAAATCAACTAAAATTGTGCATAAGTAATATAACATATTTATAGAAAAATAATTGCAATGATTGATCACTTTCAGAGCCTTTTAGATTCAGGACTCTTTATATACAGAAATTATACTGTCTGAGGGTGGAAATAAGTACTAAGCTAAACCTCTGTACCCAAATCTCATTGAATACCCCCCAGAACTGAGATATGAACTGAGTGTCGCGGTCTGAAATGATAGAAGTTGGGACCCCATGCAACCGAACAATCTCACAAAGGTAGATCTGAGCTAACCTCTCTGCACTATAAGAAGTCTGAACCGGCGAGAAATGTGCTGACTTAGTCAGCCTATCAACAATCACCCATATGGAATCAAACCCACGAGAAGTACGAGGCAAACCAACAACAAAGTTCATAGTAATCCCTTCCCATTTCCACTCAGGAATGGGAAGTCGCTGCATCAAACCACAAAGTCTCATGTGCTCGAACTTAACCTGCTGACAGTTCAAGCATCGAGATACAAACTCCGCTATATCCCGCTTCATACCACTCCACCAGTAAAGTTGTCTCAAGTCTCTATACATCTTTGTTATGCCAGGGTGAATGGAGTATCTAGTACAATGTGCCTCATGAAGTATCAACTGAATCAAATCACTAATCCTTGGAACACAAAGGCGACTATCAAACCTCAGAACCCCATATGAATCTAGAGTAGCCCGACTGTTCTCACCCCGAACAACCTGATCACGAAGGTCACACAACTGCTGATCCTCAAACTGACGGCTATGAATCTGATCAATCAAAGTAGAACGAACCTCAACACTGGCGAGAACTCTACTAGGATCCGACAAGTCAAGCCTAACCAAACAGTTAGCCAAGGACTGGATGTCCAAGGCCAACGGTCTTTCTGAAACTGAAAGAGAAGCAAGGCTACTCATACTCACCGCCTTCCGGCTCAAGGCATCCGCTACCACGTTTGCCTTGCCCGGATGATACAGAATAGTGAAGTCATAGTCCTTCAGTAACTCGACCCATCTCCTCTGCCTCGAGTTTAGCTCTCGCTGACTCGTGATATACTGAAGACTATGGTGATCAGTGAAGATCTCACAGTGAACTCCATCTAGGTAATGCCTCCATATCTTGAGCGGGAAAACTACCGCCGCCAACTCTAAGTCATGAGTGGGGTAGTTGCGCTCATGAACCTTCAGTTGCCTCGACGCATATGCTATTACTCGACCCTGCTGCATCAACACACAACCAAGACCAACCCCAGAAGCATCACAATACACGGAGAAGCTCTGACCCTCAACCGGCAAAGTCAAAACTGGAGTTGAAGTCAATAAGGCCTTAAGCCTCTGAAAGCTATCCTCGCACTTATCCGACCACTGAAATGGGATATCCTTCCTAGTCAGCATAGTCAAAGATGCTGCTATGGAAGAAAATCCCTGAACGAAGCGTTTGTAGTAACCTGCTAACCCAATAAAACTGCGGACCTCAGTAACAGTAGTGGGTGGGTCTAGGCCAATCACAAACTGCTAAAATCTTTCTCGGATCAACCCTAATCCCATCCTTAGACACCACGTGCCCTAGGAATGCAACTGACTCAAGCCAAAACTCGCACTTTGAGAACTTGGCATAAAGCCGATGATCTCTCAAAGTCTGGAGTATAACCCTCAAGTGTTGCTCATGCTCATCTCTACTACGCGAGTATACCAAGATGTTCGTCTATAAAAACTATCACAATGAGTCCAAATATGGGCCAAGAACCTTGTGCATCAAGTTCATAAAGGCTGCGGGGGCATTAGTCAACCCAAAAGACATCACCAGGAACTCATAATGGCCATAACGTGTCATGAATGCTGTCTTAGGGATGTCCTCTGCCCTAATCCTCAACTGATGGTAGCCGGACCTCAAATTAATCTTTGAAAACACGACTGAACCCTGAAGTTGGTCAAACAAGTCATCAATCCTCGGCATCGGATACCTATTATTCACTGTCACCCTATTCAGCTGCCGATAATCAATACACATGTGCATCAACCCATCCTTCTTCTTCACGAAGAGAACAGGAGCACCCCAATGTGACACACTCAGTCTAATAAACCCCTTAGCTAACAGATCCTGGAGCTGCTCCTTAAGCTCCCTCAACTCAGCCAGAGCCATACGATAAGGAGAAATAGAAATAGGCCTGGTGCCCGGCTCTAACTCAATAGAAAAATCAATATCTCTCTCAGGTGGAAGGCCTGGCAGGTCGGTAGGAAACACATCAAGTAAGTCTCTAACCACAAGAACAGACTCAGGAGACGTAGGGCCAGCACTAGCATCTCGGACATATGCTAGATAAGCTAAACCACGGGAAATCAACTTCCTAGCTCAAAGACAAGAGATGATCCCAGACGGTGCATGGCTAACAGAACCCACTGCCACACAACCCAGGGATACACCGGGCACAGCTATGGTAATGGTCTTGGCAATATAAACAGTCCTAAAACCGCAATGGTGGAGAGGATAACCAGTCCATGCCCAGTATCACATCAAAATCTAGCATATCAAGGATCATCAAATCACCCCAAGTCTCTGAATCACCAACAGATAACATACATGATCTCACAATCCGATCCACTACTAAAGAATCTCCTACTGGGGTCAAAACAAAAACAGGAACAGATAATGGCTCACTAGCCAACCCCAAACAAGGCACAAAGTAGGCAGATACATATGAACAAGTGGATCCAGGATCAAATAAAGCCATAGCAGACTGATGGCACACAGAAATCGTACCTATAATCGCAGCATCTGAGGCCTCTGCCTCTAGTCTCCTAGGGACAGCGTAAAACTGACGATGACTTCTACCTGCCCAACCACCATCCCTACCACTTGGTATGCCGTGCGGAGCACCACCTCTACCCTGACGACTACCCTCTCTTGCCAGAGGCTGAACTGCTCATAAAGGCTCGGTCGGCTGAACTGTACCCTGTTGAGGGCAATCTCTAGCAAAATGACCAATCACACCACAAGTAAAACAAATCCCTGGCGGCCTACTCGGTCAGGATGAACTAGCAGGTCCCATATGGCCACCACGGCCTGATGCCCCAGAAGTTGTACCCCTCGAAGACTGGCCGCTATAGCCCTGATGACTGCTCTGACCCTGCTCGAACTGGGTACTACCGGAAGCCTGAAGGGAAGCCTGAACCGGTCGGCTGGACTGACCCTGGTGCTGCTGTGGCTGATAACCCCGGCCCCACTGGCCAGAACCTCTACCACCATATATGGAACCACTGTAGCCACCCTGATGTCGAGGCCTCTTATCTCTGGACCTCTGATCATATCGCTGTAAGTCCTCTACAGTACGGGCATAGTCTGCGATAGCCTGAAATGACCGACCACCGGCAATCAATATCTCAGCTGGCTGCCTGATCTCTAGCCTCAAACCCCATACAAATCTGCGAATCCTATCTGCCTCGGTAGGAATGATCATAGCTCCAAATGGTGCTAGCTGATGAAAATGGGTCTCATACTCCGAAACAGTCGTAGACTCCTACATAAGGTGAGTAAACTACTCCCTACAATGCTCACGATCACTCTGAGGCAAGAACTTGGCCATAAAGGCCTCATAAAACTCAGACCAGGTCAAAGGAGGTAACGATGGTGGTCTATAAGCAACCTGGGCCCTCCAACTGATAGGTAGTATAACCAACCCTGTGAGTCTCCAACAAATCCAAATGATGCAACATCTCCTCACAGGTACTAATAAAGTCATGTGGATCCTGTCCAGAAGTACCAGCAAACCTCGTAGGTGCTAACCTCAAAAACCTACCCAACGCCTTCTACTCTGACTCTGTCATAGCTGGGTGAGGAGCAAGAGGCTGTGCAACATATGAGACCAGAATGACATCCGCACGGGGAGCCACAATATCAGGCTGCGCTCCTGAACTCTGTGCACACAGGGATGCCCCCTGAGAGGATGTCTGTGCTACCTCAGAAGGTCGCTCTTCAATCATACCCAAAAGTTGTAATAGTAATCCCCAAATATCTGGAGGTTGAGCTGCGGCTGGAGCTGGCACAAAAGTGGGCGCTGGAGCTGGTACTGGAGCTGGTGATACCTGGATTGCCCCCTGATCCACATGTTACTCGGGCTCTATCTCAACTCTAGAAGCTCTAGCAGGTGTCGCTGCTCGAGGGCATCCTCAACCCCTAGCTGGAGTGGGAGGCTCATCTCCAGCTGATGCCGACGCTCTCATACAAACCATCTGCGGAAGAATAAAGTAGAACAAATGAGATTTTCAGAAACTTCAAGGGTCCTACGCATGACACAGAAGTAATGAAAGAGGAAAATTTCCTAAAATGTCACTGTAGCCTCCCAAAGATTGAGTACGGACGTCTCCGCTCTGATCCGCAGGATTCTACTAGACATTGGATCCTATACCGATGACACCGGTGAACCTAGAGCTCTGATACCAAACTGTCATGACCTAATTTCTCAGTCATGATGGCACCTACAACCCCCCAGTAGGCGAACCAATCCCCATAGCCCAGGACAGTTAGTAATGGGCTACTATCTAACAAATAAGTGGAAGAACAGTTTAATAAGCAAAAGTAAGGGAACAAGATGAAGAGAATAGATAACAGGAATATATATATATACACATATGTGAAAGCTAAACCAACCCCAAAACCTGGTATCATAGTATAGAGCCAGAACTACATATAAGAAGTACAAGCGATCCAAAACAACGTATACATATGTCTCTGAATGGTAATAGAGTACATAAAGCAAAAGATAAACTAAAGCTAAGCTCCGATCACCAAGAGCTCACCCTCAGTCTTAAGTAGTCCCCAACAGATCTCCAAGCACGAATCACAGCGATCTAACGGTGATGGCTCATGCTAGGATCTGCACCAAAAGATGCAGGGGGTAGGGTGAGCACCAAATGCGAAGCATAAGGTACCCAGTAGGTATCATAGGCCGACTGGGCACATATAAGATAAAAGCGTAGTAACAGACAGAATATAAGCAAGTAGTCATGGAAATCAATGAAAAAGGTACACAGAAACTAGCCCAGCGGGAAGGCAACAGAAACAGCATGTAAGGCAAGCAAGTAGAATATATACATAACAGGAACATGTGAAAGTAAGAAAAGACGCACCTGGGATCCTTATGATAACAGTATATACATAATAAGTTCTAGAAATGGACGGTATACCGGTAACCTCAAGTATAAGGAAAAGGGAGTGAAGAGTAGAGATAGACATGCTCGGAAAAATAGAAATCAAAGATCGAACTAATCATGTCAATCTCAAATCCAGAAACCAACAACTTAGCCGTAACAGGGAACAATTCCATAAATAAATAACAAGAGTCTACCTACAGTCCCCCGGCCGCCCATACAACCGAGGAACACAAACAAGTGAAAACAAACCCTCCGGTATCCCATACTATCGGAGCGTACAATCAACAAACAGCAAACAAGGGTGGAGCCTCAAACAATGAATTATATGATGCATGAAGATCTCAAGTGAAATGGTATCTCTGTATGTACCTCATCCGGTGTCGATCCGGCCCAGCAGGTAGGTTCCATGGATGGACACTGCCCATATACCTCTACTCCTCCGTATACCCTTCCTCCGGCACACGCAGCCCGAAGCCCCAGTCCCGGATGGCAAGGTCCATGGAGGTCTCCGACCCCATACTAAAACTCAGTATCAAAACATGTCATCCGGAAGCAAGTCCGGGTTCAAGATAGAGACCCAGTCTCGAATATGCATGCCCAGACCCTGTCCAGGACTAAAGTAGTATGAAAATATCTCAAAAACCCCTCCAAGGGTGCCCGGGCATAACCGGGTCTAAATAGTAGAAAGTCATCTCAGGTGCTCGATCCGACCGAGGCTAAAATCATCTCAAGTAGCAAGAAAACTCAACTAGCACCCCGCCCCTGCTGAGTCTAGCGTTAATCGTAAAACTAGTGATATAAATCATAATTTTACCTTCTTTTACCCAAGAATATTCACAAGTTAAATCAAACCATTTCCAATTCATTTCCATCAAAAAGGGGCCCCCGGGGCCATGCAAGGTTTAGAAAATAGTGCCAGTAGGCCCGAAGCCAAAATCATAGTAAAACATGGATAAAACCTCTTTATATGCATGGAAATGGTATGATCAAACACAATAGCTGCCCAGCAGCTCACAATCAACCTATCGACCCTGCACAGGCCCATAGCTACTCAGCAAGCATAACCATCCTAGAAGGATAATTCTATGCCCGGGACTCGCAGACATTCCCAATATCTCACCTTCTATGTTCCAGAGTCAATAAGGCCTCACAGGACCACAAGGGTAAATAAAATGTATCGGCAAGTACTACAAGCATCGGAGGAACGAAAGTAGGCGGGCATGAATAAAGCGGTCAAGGTCTGTGGTACCGACCTAATAAACCCAACCCAAGGATGCCAGCTAGTATAATTTTATCCGATATATGCTAAGTCTAGGGAGTTTAAACCATAACCTACCTGTCGTCCAACGACAAGCTTCTAGGACGACGATGTCCAAGCTCGAACCACTCCAAGAAGCTCCAAAATGACAAAAATACCTTCCAACGAACGTTTGAATGCCCGTAGTTCCTTCACAGAAATTGTTCCTTACGTCCTAAGCTTCGCAAATACTATATATACGCAGCTTATACTCACCTATAAACAGTTCATAATTAAGCTTTAATCGGCAGATTTTCCAAAAGAATCATGACTTAACGAAACGTCCGTAGAATTTCATAAAATCGATCATAAAAGAACCCCGAGATGGTTACCTTAGAAAACCAAGTGTAAAGCTTGAATAAACACCAAGAAATACCAATTCCTATCTTTTGAAACCAGCTCCAAACGTGGTTTATCGAAGGGGAAAATGGATGCCACGCATAGAGGTCGCGTTTCTAGGCACGGGGGCAAACTTTAGCGATAGAAATCACCAAAAATGCACCTTGATTACTCAAGAATTCTCTTGGAACCCTCCCTTATGTTCTCTCTCTGTTTCAGAACTAAAATGGCATTTTACAACGTGAATTGGAGGCTTTAAATCAATTTTCATCCGACCTGGTTTGCGACCTGATTTTTGCCAGACAGTCCTCGGTAAAACAGTCATAACTGTTTACTCCGAGATCGGTTGGACGTGAGGTTTTGTGTGTTGGAAACTAGACTCATAGACCTTCGATTTGGTAGGTCGGGGGACTTCTAAATTATTATATATTGAGAGAAAAGCTCTGAGATATTTGACCCAAAGTCCAGAAAATTTATTAAAGAAACTTACGATAACTTTTGCCGACTTGCTTGACTTCAAAACTTATCATACGATCATAATGACCAAGCAAATGGCCCGGGCACCAAAATATCGGTCCCGATAAGCCTTAAATGACTTGGGGCCACTACAAACAATCTCTAACGGTACAAGAAAGGTGAAAACTCGTAAATGACCGGAAGGGTCATTACACTGTATTAGCACAAAAATCATACCAAAATTATGCAATTGTAGTAGAACAAAAATAGACATAGGAATGTTTCATTTATGCAACTTTCTTTAACCTGAACTAAACTAATTGTGCTTCAAATCGTCGCCTTTTTTCAATCGATCAGTAGACTCGTCATCACTAACTGCACATTCCTTTTATTTTTTCAATCCATAATTCCATAGCAAAATTCCATATCGACTACGAATATCATCAATATCCATATGTTTTGAAATGCCAAGGCCTTCAAGCAGGTACTCAGCAAAAACACCACAATCCCTGCAAAAGTAATCTACATTTAGTATAATTTCTAAAAAAACAAAAAAACATGAACATAATAATTATTCAGTAATAATTTACGTGTTTTCTTGGGTTGGCAACTCATCGACCATACGAATCTCAAAGGAATCAGCAACTGGAATTTCATCACTTCTACGATTCCAAAAATTAACACGAGAAAGGAAGTGTGGAATTAATTCTGAATATGCTTTGACTGCTTTTCGGACAACTAGCGCTTGTCGTGCACCATGCATCAAATCATATACATAAATGCATTGATCTTTAAAAGATAATCGTGCTAATATCCAGTGAAAATCTTTAACAAGATTTATCAAAAAAAGAACATTATCAACACTACATCAAGGGACATTGCACCTCATAAAAAATCCAAGAATATACTCAGCAATCTCCTTCAGTAATAAGCTCTACATTTCTATTTTTCTCCAAAAATAGATTATAAAAAGATTGTATCAAGTAGTTAAACCAACAGTCAGTGGTTGTGAATTTAACTGAACCATTACCAGGCTCGTACTTTATTTCTTCCTCAAATAATAAAGGATGACATCAACATGCTGAAAATGTAAAGAGTACAACACACGTAAAAAATGGTAAAATAAAATTTCAAATCACAATTTTACTATTACAAATAGCTTATAACTTATACACTTACAGACTCACTTAGGGGTACTCCTGGATATGCTAGCGTGAAAAACTATTCTTTCTTTCTAATCGTGTCAACTCCCAAGTCAAAATTTTTTGAGAGATTATTGACAATTTCTGAATAAACAGGCCTGCAAAATTATGATAACACGATATTATTTACGACGTAAGATGAAAGAAAATAAAGATAGGGAAAAATAGAAACACACAACTTACTTCTCCTTAACTCGTTACAGAATCACTTAGGGGTACTCCTGGATATGCTAGCGTGAAAAACTATTCTTTCTTTCTAATCGTGTCAACTCCCAAGTCAAAATTTTTTGAGAGATTATTGACAATTTCTGAATAAACAGGCCTGCAAAATTATGATAACACGATATTATTTACGACGTAAGATGAAAGAAAATAAAGATAGGGAAAAATAGAAACACACAACTTACTTCTCCTTAACTCGTAGTGATCTCTTAATAAAATTGTTGAACTTTGATGTCAACTTCATATCAACACCATCATCCATAATACTCCACACAAAGGGATGTTTTATAGAGAAGATGCATTTACTTGAAGGAACTTTCTCTATACACTTAGTTGGATGAACTTGAATGTTGTCGCCACCAGAATCAAAGTTAGTCAAGTATGGCGATGCACATACTGCTGCTAGTTTTCGTGTTCTATGAGGTACTATAGGTGTGTCATCCAAAATAACAACAGATTTACCAAGTCCTGCAGAAGGACCTGTCATATTTTTCTCCACCTTTATAACTTCAGCGCCTACTTTTATATCCACCTTTCCAACATCTTCAACTACATTTGTATCCATCTTTTCACCATTACTAACTCCACTTCTATACACAAGAACAGCATCAGATACATTCTTTCCAATGACACTTTTATCACTAAGAGGTTGGGTGAACTTAGAGATCTCAATATCAGGAAACTCAGACCAGTCAAGGTCCTGCTGGCTACACTCAACCATTTCTTCACCCTCATTCATATTCTTATATTTTTTCTCCTGAAAGGCTTGGATAATTTTAGACACTTCAGAATCATTAAAATCAGACCAATCACCATCCCAGTCGCCAGTTTTACCCTCCTCTACTGTAACATTCACCATATGATCAGTCCCATGATCATCTATCACACCCTGGGCTACATGATCAACCTCTTCCATACTCGTAACATTATTTTCACTTGATTTTTGTGTGAATTTTAAAAAATCAAAGTTTGAAAAATCATTCCAATCACACTTCTCAGCAGTTTTACAATCATCCTCAATATGATCAGTAACATGAGACTCTACAATATGATCATCTACACAATTTTTTATCACGTGATCACCTATATGATCCTCTTTCGATGTATGATTATTTTTCTGTCCCACATCATCACCTACACCATGATTATCATGGTGTTTCTCATCTCTTCGATCATGCTATTCAGAAATTAAGTAAATTAATATCAAAAGTATATATGAGAAATGCAAAAGTATATTTGAGAAAAAATACCTTAGAACCATCATTTATCCTTAGAGCTTTAAAAATCTTCTGAAATGAGTATTTCATCAACTTCTTCATTGAGAAGACCTCCTTCTTTAGCTAAACAGTAAAAGACAGTGGCAAAAAATCAATTGATAAAACACATAATTAATAAAAGATGAAAGTCAAATAAAATAATACTGTACATACCAAATTGAAATCACTTCTCAAAAGTTACAACTCATTATCCGAATTCAAAAGACGTTTCTTTTTTTTGTTGTTGTTTATTGGTATCAGGTTGAACCACAGGTTCAAAGAAAGGCAAACGAAGTATGACTTTTTCAATACATGATGGCATGATGTTGCTCAACACCACCTGTATATATAAAGTAAATATCAAACGCGTGTTAAATCTCAAAGTGCATAATCATTGCATAAAATTAATACACAGTAAGTTAAAAAAACATTGTTTACCTGTTAACGACTTATATTGAAAAAATGAGTCCTCACATTGTTGTAGTTTGGTCTCTGCTTTACAGACCAATTGAGATGAGCGGAGAACACTATCTCCAACACGATCAGCAAGGTTGTTCATAGCATATGGACAACACTCATAAAATCAACATTGAAATGCTAAAGGTAAACCACCACATCGGTACATTATTTTCCTTTGAGACACCTTTGACTTCATCGACTCCAACATAGCACTAAAACATAATTTTCTCCAAGGAAATGTGTCATAATTGCCAAGCTCAACCAATAAAAAGTCGTCCTTAGTTATCACATCATCAAATGTGATAGAAAAAAGGAAGCTATGGATAAAGTACAGAATGACAATTTTCAATGCATCCTCGTCAGACTGTCATTTTTTTCCCAGGAAGCACTCTTGCAATGCAAGTTTCGTAACCTTAGGGTTGTTTGGAAAGTACAAATTCATTAGACGACTGGGCTGATTAACATCATAATTTTGGTTATAATCTCCACTGCACTTTAAACCGCTAATTAAGGCAAACTCTGTCAATCCAAAAAGTAAATTCATGTTATTTACTTCTATCCATATTTCATCATCCCTCTCAGACACAATTTCTCTAAGCAACAATCCATGTATGAGTTGATTTTGTGTTAAAATCTTTGGCAAATTTAAAAAATACCCAAAATAACTATTTTTGAACAACTCAATGTGTTTCTTATTCAAAGTATTTTTCAATTCACTCACAATAGAGCAGTTTGTATGTACACTGATTCGAGTCTTGTAATGATCATCCGGAAGAAATCTCAAACCTACATGTATTCACAAATCTATCAAAATATGTACACTTTTTATACACAATTTATGCACAATTTATACACAATCTATACACATTATACACACATATTAATGTTCCTTATACATAGCTCTAAAAATCATTTCTAGTTTTATATATATTTTTTATACATATTTTATACACATTTAATATCTTTGGATGAACATTATACATAATTTTATATACGTTTATATACATATTGTATACACATCTAATGTCCTTACACACATTCTATACATGATCAATTCGTAAACCTATAATTTAAAATATATATACACTCTGTACACTTTTTATGGACAACTTATGCACAATTTATACACAATCTATACACATTTATATTATACAGATCTAGTGTGCTTATACACATTATACACACATACTAATACAAAATGCTCCTTATACATAGCTCTAAAAATCCTTTTTAGTTTTAGATACACCTTTCATACATATTTTATGCACATTTTATACACATGTAATGCCCTTGGATGAAGATTATACACAAATCTATACACAAGTTATACACAATCTATACACATTTGTATATATATCTAATGCTGCTTACACGCATTCTATACACATTCTATACATGATTTATACACATGTATAGAATGTGTATACACATACTACTACAAAAATGCCCCATATACATACCTTTAAGTCTTTTTTCTTTCTCTTTTTTGATGAAATATTTTTTTCCTCCTTTTTGTTGGGATGTATGCGTGTCCTTGTTTTTTTAGGAGGAACACCATCACCCTCATCAGCCAGATTCAAACCCAGCTTTCCCTTCCTTTTAGAAGGTTTGTTTTCTTGAACAATTGGTAGCTCAATACACTTTTGACTTTGTGATTTCTCAGTGGTAGTGATTTTTGTAGCAAAGGGAGACTGGCTTTGAGAACGGGTCACTCTAGTAGATGGAGTTATTAGAATTTTCTTACCTTTTTTTGGCAACTCAGGAACATCACCATCCTTTGAATGCTTTAATTGAACCCCAATAGTTGATAAATCAGTGAAATCATCACCACCAACAACAAAATTGGGTTGAAATTTGATTCCTCTACCACCTAACTTCAAAACTGTTTTTGTTTTGATCTTTGGCTTCATGATAATATTGTGGAAGCACTTCGGCTTACAATGCAGGAGAAAAGCGAGAAGAAATTTTGACGGAATAGTATTAGATCGGAATAGGTACAATGGAGAAGAAATCCTATTTCAGAAAGAAAACTCAAAAATGGAAAGTACACTGCTAACAAAGAATAGGACAAGGGACTCGGACTTGGGCTAAATGAATCGAGTTTGGACTATCTGTAATGATGGCTATAATTTGAAAATAAAAAGACCGATGGGCCATATTCTGTCCAATAGGCTAAACATGAGCAATTTCTTTTGATAATGGCGATGCCATGTCCTTTTCCCTAATATTAACCTACTTGCATATTTGTTGATCACTAGCACTTTGGTAAGGAGATATAATTGCTTCATAGTAGTTGAGTTTGTTGTGAACTCGATAGAGGGTAATTTTAGTAAAGTGGCCAATTATGTATGGGATCCAGGATAGAGGCATGTGATTGAGGAATTGGACAAATAAAAAACTAATGAATAGTAGTAAGCTATAGTCCTCTCATCTCTTTTGTTAGAGTCTAACTTCTTATCCTCATTGTTATCTTTATCCTTTAGTTACTTGTAATTTCTAATTCAGTAGTTTTGAGTATTGCAATTAAGATTCCAAAATTGTAATCGTGTTTTCGTTCTTATTGATATAGTGAATAATTCGGATTTGTTACATTGGTGCTTTCATCCAAAGGTCTTCAATGGAGGATCAAATAATTCGAACAATTGATGATTCAATTAAGGCTGTGAAGAATTCGTGGTCTAAGGATATTACTGAGATTCGATGTATGGTACAGGAGCTGGTGGGAAAAATGGCTCCGACGGCTCCTCTGTCTCGCTTTGGTTTTCGTTCCTCCATGAAAGGTAGATCGGTGAAAATACCCAGATTCAGCGGGCGATGATCCTGCGGCATGGGTATTTCAGGTAGAGCAGTATTTCTCTCACTATAACATTGTTTCAGGTCATAAATTGTCATTGGCTTCATTATATTTGGATGGCGAAGCTTTGGATTGGTATTGCTGGTTATTTCGAAACAAACAGCTTGCAGATTGGGACCATTTCGTGTCAAAATTGTTTATTCGATTCCGAGCTCGGAGTCGGGAAGAACCAGAAAGGCGTTTAGCACTTCTCCAGCAACTTGTCACAATGGACTATTGTCCAGCAGCTCCTGCTGATAATCCATCATGGAGCACCATGGGCAACTCGCACTCGCCTCAATCCGGGAATATGTACTCAGAGAGTAACAACCCGAACTCAGCACATAAGGTGTTTGATAAAATGCCAGATAGGGACACTGAGACATTTCAAAATGATGAAGCAGTTTCTGAGAGTATTGAGTAATTGGAAAAGAAAATTGATGTAGATTCATGGGACAATGATGCTAATGAACTTAACAATGACATTGAAACTCTTGAACACATAAAAATATCACAGGAGCTTCAAGCTAGTAATGAACTAATGGCTATTCAATAAGCGAAGGAGGAAGTCCAGCTGGTCGACGAAATGCCACATAGCTACCACTCCACGGTACTTGCTGATGAATCTGATTTGAAAAATGGCGACGCAGAGGAGGACAAGGTGCTTACTGACACTTCCCTAAAAAGTGTATGTGGGCTGCCTATTCCAATTGTAGACACCTTATCATTTTGCGTTACCGGTATCACATTGACGAATGATTCTGCCTGTCAATGCCATATAAACCCTGAATATAGGTATGTCATTCTTGGTATAAACTATCCTGCACGTCTAATGACACTGGATGCTAGTAACAGCCAAGTACTTTTACCGGTATCACACTTTGCTATGGATACAAGGAATACTGGGTTACCAAATTTTAGTTATGTGGACAAGTGGTTTGACACAGGGCAGGAATTTACCGTTGCTTCAGGTTGTGCTTCTCTCCCTAATGCTCCTTTGAGTTCTGAATCAGGTGCACATATACTGTTTAAAGCAATTAGAAATAGAAATAGTTGTTTATTTGCAAAGTTGCAGGATTGGGAGCATGTTCGTAGAGTTGAAATAGGTGTTGAATGTAGTTGTAATTTTAGAAATTCTTGTGCTTCCTACAAGCTGTTGGATGAGTCTATAGCACATTCATTCATCCATTATTTTGTTGGTGCTCCTACTCACGCTGAGGTGCAATACCTAATTGATCATCTGAAGATTTATTGGAGTGGAAGGGCTCTTGAGCTAAGTGAGTTATACCGTGCCTTAATATCTACCGTGGTGACTTGGGTGAATGATCCCATGGCTACTGCTCTAGTTAATATACATGCCAAGAATGGTCAAATTGGCATTAACATGATGTTATTTTCTACGGTGATTATCAGTACACTTGTGTTTGCTGCCATCTCGATCTTGCATTATGTTTTTGCAGTGGTAGTGCACGAAGCAAAATTTTTAAGTAGTCTATTACCTTGTAATAAGTTGATTCAATTTTTATGGAAAAGTTTGTCCCGTCATGATTACTATCCTCTTGCACCACCTATGGATCTTTCCCCTTTCTTGATATGTCCCTGTTGCAACAATTATTTTCCATGGACGAGTTATCTGAAGCTGCTCTTGTTTGAGCATGTGGGGTCGAGCATTTATCCAAGGAAAACGGGAGTGCTTACGGATCTTGTCCATCTTATCTCTCCTAAGGAACTAGGCCATGCTATAGTTGGGACTATGAATAAGAATGTTCTGTTGGGGGGAAACTATAATCCACAGATCTTTTCAAAATCACTGCAACGTTGTTTCTTGTTCTCCATTCAGTATTTGATGATGATGGAATGTGCTATGGTCTTTTGTGCACAAAAAGCTGCTGGTTTGGAAAACAGTTTCCAGGAGGCTCAAGTCAAGTTTGACCCTCTCCATGGCAAGTACCTAGCTTTTTGCCTTATGTTATGTGGTGAAGTTGGGTCAACGGTTGTAAATGCTGCAGTGACTACCATTTCATGTCACGTTGACAGAGTTGTGATAATCAAAGGAGAGCATGTAACTAACATTGTTCTTGACCCGAACCTTGAGGACAAGGTTCTCTTTGAGGACAAGAGTATTGTTGTGAACTCGATAGAGGGTAATTTTGGTAAAGTGGCCAATTACGTATGGGACCCGGGATAGAGGCATGTCATTGAGGAATTGGGCAAATGGAAAACTAATAAATAGTAGTAGGCTAGGTGAAATTAGGTATGCAAAATGTTGAGAAAGAAATGTCTAGTCCTCTTATCCCATTTTTTAGAGTCTAAGCTTCTCATCCCCATTCTTATCTTTATCCTTTAGTTACTTGTAATTTCTAATTCAGTAGTTTTGAGTGTTGCAATTAAGATTCCAAAGTTGTAATCGTGTTTCCGTTCTTATTGTTATAGTGAAGAATTCGGGTTTGTTACATTCTCTTTAAGGTTCATTATTTCTTTGTTGTTCTTTAGTTGTTGGTAGTTTTGCTTGATTTACTTTATTGTTACTTTTGTTTTTAATGTTTTCATATATTTTGTAAGATATTTCAATCTTCCATATAAGTGTTTTCTAGGATGGAAAAATATATCTAAATATTAATGTAATATTAATTTTTTGATCTAATGTAGCTTCAACATAGAGTTTTGTGTTCTTTTTTAGGAGTGTAGCGCAACTCAGATCAACCCATAAAAAAAGTCGGGTGAATTGTTAGCTCAAAATTCAAATTGATCTATAACTATAAGAAAGCTTTGTGAATAACCAAAAGGAAGAAAAACCAAACTCCCCCATAATTTTACTGTATTGTGCAATTAATCATATTTAACAACTCATAATATAAAATTACAGGTTACATTATAAAGTTACAGGTTACATTAAATAGAACTAATGTAAAAGTAGTTTTAAGTTGGAAATATATGTTATAAATTATGTCCTTGAACTTTTTGTCCTTCATTAAAACACTCTACAATAAATAAAATCATTTTTTTTTTACTTTTTTCTTCAAATTATTATTTAAATATATATATAGAATTAATGTTGATAGGTTTTCTTTTTAAGAGAAAAAGAGGAAAGTATAGGTTTAAAAGTTTTAAATCAATTAAAAGTTAATCTTTCCTTATTTAAAACTATAAATCAAATCAAATTTATTTTACCTAAAATATTTTATTTTATTTTTGCTTAAATAGAATTATTGCAAGTTAAAAATAATTATATTTAAATATAGGAAATATATAAGAGATGAACTAATAGTACGAATCAACAAAAAAAAAACACTATTTTATTTCATGTTTAGAATAAATAATTATCTGTCTTTCCTTAGCAAATAATTTATGAAATAAAATAAAAATCTTTCATATTTAGGTACCCCTTTCTCGGAGGAAAAAGGTTTTTGACTTTTATAAATTGGAAAAAATCACTCAGTTCTACAACAATACAATAACATTTACAATATAGTCCTCAAACAAGTCTTATTTAGAGGTGAATTATTCTCCCAATAGTTTTTATTATTTTCATTTTTATGTCATATGTAGATCAATTCATCAAATCAATTTAATATATTATGAGTCTTTTTATAATTTCTCTTTGATTATCTTTGATATCGTCATTCAAGATATTTTTGTTAGCTTTTGCACAACGCCTTGTTGTTTCGATCCCAATAACATACTCATAATTTGTGTTTAATCGTATTCTAAGGGTAAGGGTACATCAAGAATTTGGACTCGCTGGATGACACAGTTCGCGCAAACATCGTTATGCTTCTTTTAGGGATTTAAAAGATAAACAGGAGTGTACTACATTATTAATTTATTGTCCAATCTGTAGAGGTAGGTTATGCAATATGTTAAAAAGAAAATAGAAATTCTTTTCTCATCTGTTGGCATTTTTTTCTCTTTTTGTTATTGAGTGTGTAATTCTGTAGATTAATAATATTTATAATCATACATTGATTATTGTGTAATTCTCTTATATATCTTTCAAAGTACGCAATTTCATTAATTATTTATTGTCAATATTATCAATAGAAGTAGAATATTTTCTAAGTACACTTTTAGGATCTTAAAATTAACTAAAATTTATGTATTAAATGCTTCCTTATTTGAAATATATAGAAAATCTTGAGATTTAATTTTAAAAATTTATTTTTTACTAATATGAGGGACACGCGCGAAGCGCGTATGCTAAGACTAATCTATCTTCTATATACTATCTTAAAAGTGTGAATGTCCTTATAATATTGATTGAACTTTTTGTCCTTCATTAAAAGTCTCTCATTTAGACAATATCGTCTTTTTACTATTTTTTTTGTTAAGATTTGATCCAATTTAATATTTAACAATAACAACTTATTTGAAACCAATGACCACTTTTAGTTCCTTTAGGTTTATGAAACCAACGACCACTTTTAGTTCCTTTAGGTTTAGAACTTTTTTATATAGAGAGAAAAAAAAAATCAACGTGTTTTCTCTCATAGCGACAAATAATTCGACCTCAAAGTCACAAACAAACTTCGGGTGATAATTGGCTATCAGGATGGATGTGGCTATACTGGGTGTGATGTCTTCTTTTAGGCATATGATGAGTGGTGCATACATTATTCGTGATAGATTTTGCTCTAATTTGATAAAACTCGTGTTAGATTCTCTTCAAAAAGATGTCATCAAATTCAAGGTAAATTATAAACATAAGATACTGATTAATTATTTTCACGTATCATGCATAATTTTATCTTCGTGGTTAAACCATTCCGCCTTGTGAATCTATTTATTTTTTACCTTTTAAACATTATATATATGAATTATATTACATAATTAACAACTGACAATGAATTCTCCCTTTTTTATAATTTTTCGTGTTTTCTCTTTTAGTTAAAATTTTAGTCAAAAAATTAGACGAAACAAGCATGTTGCCGTCGATTGAAGTACCTAGAAAAATCAAAGGTTTATCTTTTTCCTTTGTTTAAAAAAAAATGTTGCCAAGTGAACTTATTATTATTATTATTATTATTATTATTATTATTATTATTATTATTATTATTATTATTATTATTATTATTATTTGTAAAAAATTGTCAACTGAGATACAAAAATTATCATTGCATCTTCATAAGTTATGTAATAACATTTATTTTATCATTTAAAGAAATATTACATTTATATATATATATATATATATATATATATATATATAGAGAGAGAGAGAGAGAGAGCGCTTGACGTGATACACATGTGCAACGCACGTACGCTAACCTTTATCAATCTATCTATCTATCTCTTTATCTATCTATCTATCTATATCTATACTATATTAAAAGTGTGAAGAACCTTATAATGTGATTTGAACTTTTTGTCCTTCATTAAAAGTCTCCAATTTAGACGAAATCATTTTTTCACATTTTCCCCCAATTATTATACTATTATATTTATAATATTAAATATTGATTATATTAAATAGAAAAAAATTATTTCTGCACAAACTCCTATAATATATGGAAAGACTCATAAATATATAAGAAGTAAAATATAGCGAAAGTTTTATTTCTAGACAAACTCCTAAAATATATGGGAACACTCCTAAATATATGTGGACTAAATTAAAACTTATAAATATATGAGTATTAAATATGTTTAAACGTATTGTTTTTTTTAAAAAAAAAATCCATGAAGGCTATATTATTGATCTAACTAAATAAAAGAAAAAAAGTTGATAATAATGCAAAGTATTCAGTTGATAAACGTCCCAAAAGAAAAACTAAAATTACTATGGTATGGGTTCAGTTTATTACTCATGTAATTCTAATATTGATAAATAAATTATAAAAATAAAATAAAAAATTACTATAATTAAGTGATTCTTTCTTGAAAGAAAAGGTTTTATACTTTTATAAATTGAGAATTCTTCTTTTTTACAACAACACAATAACATTTATGATGTAGTTCACTTTATTTTTCTGTCCTTTTTGATTTTATAAAGAACATATTTTCAAATATTTTTGTTGATAGATAGATTTCAGCGTATGCGTACACAGTCTAGCTTTTAACTTGACAAGCAATATGTATTTTATATATGTTCTGCTTATTGGACGTCTCTTAAGTAGATAACTAACTTCCTGTTCTTGATTTTATTTTTCCGTACTCTACTAATTAGCAAAGAGTACACGAACTTTCAATATTAAAGGGTTACAGTGGTTATGGTATTGAGCAAGGAGAAAAAGTAAGTACTGGCTCTCCATATATGTAAATAGCCAAATAAATTTAAGGTTTACCTTTTTAAAAAATTTAATTGTGTTTAGTTTTGATTATATTATTTAAATATAGTAAATCATGTTTAATTTATCTCTTTATATTATTATAAAAGCATAGGTAATAATATTGAACAATAAAATAGGTGGTGGTGGTGAATGATGACAGTGGTTGACGATATATAGTGACTAATGATGATGATTGTTAGTAGCGATTGGTGGTTGTTAAGATGATTCTTCTTGCATTCGTTATTACCAAATTTTTTTTGTCTTTCTCTATTTTTTTTTCTTAATTGTCTAAAGGTTATATATGAATCATACATAATCAACAATTGACAATGGATTATTCTTTTTTGATAATTTTTTGTGTTTTCTCTTTCAGTTGAAAATTATTGATCAAAAAATTGGACGAAACAAGCATATCGCCGCTGAATGCTACGAGTAATTTAGTGACGAATCAACGATTAAGTCTGTAAGTTCAACTTTCTTTCCTATAGCGTTTGTTAACAATTAAAGTACGCATTTTGATCACGCGCAAAGCGCGTATACTAAACTAATCTATATTTATACTATATTAAAAGTGTGAAGCACCTTATAATGTGATTTGAACTTTTTGTCCTTCATTAAAAGTCTTTTATTTAGACAAAATCATCTTTTTACTATTTTTCTTATATTTGATAATTTGAAAAAAAATAAATTTTAACTTATTAAGCAAAAAGTAAAGAAGATAAAAGAAAGGAAGAAAAGTAACGTGTGGAAAAAAAGGAAAAAAATTAAATCATGTACGGAAAAATAAAAAAAAACATAATTATAGAAACAAAATTTTAGTAGAATTGTTATTCATAGAGTCCAAGGTCTACTAATTATTGCACAAACAAATTTTACCTAATAGAGAATAATATTTAACACTTTTAAATCAATAAGAATTTTACCTTATTTACCTTATAATGCGATTTGAACTTTTTGCCCTTTATTAAAAGGCCCTTCAATAGACAAAATTATCTTTTTCTATTTTCTCAAATAAAATTATGATTATACATAAATACTAATATATATTCAAATATAATAATATTATTCTAGAAAGTTCAAAAAAAAAATTATCGTATGTTTTAGTTCGTAGCTTTATTTTAGGGGGATTTTTCAATCTTTATTTGGCTATAAAAAGGAATATGTGAAACAAAACATATAAAAGTTCCAAAATTAAATTCCTTTTAAAATATATATTACAACATTAATAGTATTATATTCCAAAAAAACTACCGTAACTTTTACTTCGTAGCTTTTATTTGGAAAAAAATTCAGTCGTCTTTTGATTATAATAGAGGAATACCTAAAACAAATCATATAGGAATCCCTAGAATTATTGGGTATTTGACTCAATCTTCAATCTTCATGCACTTAACATAATTTTGATGCCTTTTTTGTATAAAGATTTGACTTAATTATATTATTTTAATATCTTAATTATTGTATTATTTTATTGTAATTTCTATTTTGTTACTATCTGTTATTTTTCTGTTTAATACAGGTTGTAGATGAATGTTCGATGAAATTTTGAGAAATTTTTGTGAAAAGGTTAGGTTTAATCGTATTGTTCTGATATTTCGATTATCATATTATTTTATGGTAGATACAACTGATAGATGAATGTTCGGTTAGGCTTTAAGGAGTTTTGGTATAAAGGTTAGGTTTAATCATATTGTTCTAATATCCCGATTATCATATAAAAATTTGGTTGTAGTTTCTGTTCTGTTGCTATCTTCTATTCTTACTAATTAATACAGGTGGTAGATGAATGTTTGATCGGGCTTTGAAATTTTTTTGTGTAAAGGTTAGGTTTAATCGTATTGATATGATATCTCAATTGTCATATTGTTTTATTATAATTTATGTTATGTTATTATCTGTTATTTTTAATTTTATATATTTTATATTGATTAACAGTTTGACATGATGTACATGTGCAACGCACATACACTAACTCTTCACTTTAGACGAAATCATCTTTTCACATTTTTCCTCCAATTAATAAATATATGACTCTTTCCTTCAATTAATAAATATAAAAAAAAAAAATTGAATTCAAGAGAAGGGACGATGCCCAGACGACAGATTTGACCCAATGTCAAATTGGCCAAAGGCTCATTCTGAGACGAGAATAAATAAATGAGTTTCTACTAAAAATAGAATTCCTAAGTTTATGGGTAAAATTTTATGTTTTCCTCTCATTAATAAATATATGAACCAAATTTTTTAAAAGAAAAAGTCGGCTGAAGTTTTTTACTAAAAATAGAATTCAAGTTTATGGGTATGGGTTTTGCTCCAATTAATAAATATATGAACAAAATTTTGAAGGGAAGGAATAAAAAAAGAGAAAATTACATAACACACAAACATTAGAAGCCTAATTACATTCCATGTTTATAGTTTAAATCAATTACGCTCCTTGCCAATTAGTCAAAACTATTGGTATATAGCCTCTCCTTCTTTCATCTATCTCTCTCGCCACTCTCCTCCCTCTCTCCCAATCTCACTGGCCACTCTCCTCCCTCTCTCTCCAATCTCGCTCCCCTCTCCCTCCCTCTCGCTCTTCTGAAATACTCTGTATTTTGTTGGCAATTTGTAAGTTTCCTATTGTTGAGTCTTGAAATTCATTTTTCAGGAGTGTATGCCATATATATTGATCTCAAGCAACAGAAAAAATTCATTTTTCAGGAGTGTATGCCATAGATATTGATCTCAAGCAACAGAAAACAACAGTAACTGGAAATGTAGAAGCAGAAGCTCTCCTCAGGAAACTACACAAATCCGGCAAACACACAGAAATTGTATTCTTTGATACGAATTGTATTTTCTATTTATTGATACGAATTATATTTGTATTCTTTGATACAATTGAATACAAATTGTATTTCGTTGATCCGAATTGTATTTGTATTTGTAATATGTATAATACAAAGAGGAGAGAAAGAGAAATTATATTCGTTGATACGAATTGTATTTGTATTTGTAATATGTATAATACAAAGAGGAGAGAAAGAAAATTTGTATTCGTTGATACGAGTTGTATTTTCTATTTATTGATACGAATTGTATTTGTATTCGTTGATACGATTGAATACAAATTGTTTTTTTGCTTACGAATTGTATTTTGTATTCGTTGATACAATTGAATACAAATTGTATTTCGTTGATACGAATCGTTGATATAATTGAATACTACTTGTATTTCATTGATAAGAATTATATTTGTATTCATTGATACAATTGTATTCGAAAGGAAAAAAAGGGAGAGAAAGGGGTGAAAATACAAAATATAAAGAGGGGGAGAGAGACAGAGAATGCGAGGGAGAGAAAAAGTGAAAGAGAAAGGGAAAGAAAATACAAAGAAAAAAAGAAAAAGTGAAAGAGAAAGGGAGAGAGACAGAGAACGAGAGGGAGAGAAAAGAGAAAGAAACAGAAAGAAAAAGAGAGGCAGAGAACGAGAGGGAGAGAAAAGAGAAAGAAACAGAAAGAAAAGAGAGAGAGCATAGGCGGGTGAGAAAGAAGCGCTTTTTTTTTAATTGTATCTTTTAGTTGGCATTTAAATAGTGGAGCTCTTAAATAGTTGGTATGGATTATAATTAGCAAAGTATTGATATAAAAGCCCTATTAGTTTCAATTGGGCCGATATTTTTAAAATTTGCTCATAAAAAAAGGCGGCTGAATGTGCAAGTTTGTAAAGTAATAGTTTACCTCATATTGTTTACTTCACATTATATTTATAGGACTCTTCCCTTTTTTTCTCTCTCACCTAATTTGTACGTTTCTTCTAATTTTATTTTCTCTTACATAGCATACAGGTTTCTTATACTTATTTTCTTTCTAATTTTGTCCAGGTTAATCATGTTATTTTAATATCTCGATTATTATATTATTTTATTATAGTTTTTATTCTGTTACTAGATGCTGCTTTTTTTGCTTAATATAGGTGGTAGATGAATGTTTGGTCGAGTTTTGAAGATTATTTGTGAAGGTTAGATTTAATCGTATTGTTCTGATATCTCTATTGTCGTATTATTTTATTGTAGTTTCTGTTATGTTACTATTTATTATTTTTGTTAGTATCCATTATTTCTTGTACTTTTATAAACTAAGTTTAAAAACACGTCATTGGTATTTGTTAAACATGATTAGTTCTTACCTAGCTCTGAAGAATCCAACGACTTAGTTTTTGAGTTCAATTGAGACACTCTCGTTGTTTAGCTTCATCAAAATCTGCACAGAAAGTTAAAAGTTAAATCCATGGCTGAACCCAAGAGAAAAAAATTGAAGATTTCGAATGGACCTGTCGAGCTTCATTGTTGTTGAAGAAATTGAAGACACGCTATGGCTTAAGGTGAAGCACATATCAATTCTATTGATATACGATTTTGTGTTTGTGTGCGTATATAAAAACTTAATTAGATTTTTTCATTTTAGATTAAAATTTTAGTTGAATTCAAATTATTATAAAAATAAATAAATAATAATTTGAGGAAAATGACTTTTTTCCTTGAGTTCGAAGGTACTCAGAAATAACTTGAGATAGGGGTAAGGTTTGCATATAGTCTACCTTTCTCAGACCTTACTTTGTGGGACTACACTGGATTGTTGTTTTTAGGTTTAATTAAGTAGTATTTCAATCTTATTCGTTTTGCTATAAAATCAAGGATTAATGAAAGGTTATGTTGGTGTCACATCTTCCTTGCCATCATAATGTCAAATAAATTTTGAAAATTAACAAAATTGTAATTGATTTTAAAGTTATAAATAAAGTCATCAGGTTTTAGTTTTCTCATGTAATTTAACCTATATCAGGAAGACTAGCGGCATAATAATATGGAACGAACTTTCCGCTTCCAATGCGGGTGGAGGGATCCTTCCATCGTGATAAAAATCAGTTTTCATATTCGTTTTGTCGTCGGTATTATTTTTTCATACTACACCTTATGATTTTGAATGTGAAAAGTGTTTATAGTTTAAGTTGATTGAACTCTGTAAATTGATTTTGTGATTGTTGTTGTCTGCTCTACCAAATCAAATCGAATTATTGAATGAATTGAGTATTGATACTTCAATTTTGTGAATTTCTTTTAATGAACCGTAATTTTTATGCTTTTTGTGATGTTTCTATTCGTCTTATAGATTGAATCGATAACAAAAACACAAGTCACATAAATATAATATTGAATTGAGTGTCATCGACATTAACAATAGTTCAACTCATGCTTAAGTGAAAAATTAAGGACTATATCCAGATCTATTACAGAATTGACCAACCACGGGTAATTTCATAGTGGTGGACAGAGTGTATATATAAATATCACCAATAAAATACACTAAAGTAGTACCTTTTCACACTACTATAATATTAGAAGTCGGTTACTGTCTACTATTACTGTTTCTTTTTTAATTTGTTGGAGTTAAGAAGGCTTTGAAAAGAGTTTAGTCCATGGTACATCATTCAGAAGCAAGAAATCAGTCTAGGAGGCTGGCTGCAAAGCCTAAAAGTTTTAAAGTGAATCTGATCTTTTGATAGAAAAATTTAGAATATAACTTCATACAAGCCATTTCTTGTAATAATGCAAGGAACTGGTATGTTGCAATCTCTTTGTTTCAGTGAAAAAGTTCATATTCAAGTTAACATCAGTTGTTGCTATGATCACGAGTGTAATTGTAAGTGATATACTTTTTGATGACCTTTATTTATTATGAACAATTAGTTATACTTATTTGAATTTAATAGTTTTAATTGATATACAAAATATTTCGTGTTTTAAGCTTGAATATCATATGTTGTATTTAAGAATATGATTTGCTTAACTTAAATTCATAATTCTATGCTTTTTTTTTCTTTTCTCCCCATGAACGAAATTCATATAAAGAGAGGGTAAACAGTAAGATGCTTTCATATGATATTCTTTTAATGTTAGGTTTCCGCCTAAGCTTATGTAATTAAATGATATTTGGCTGGTATTTAGGGGTGTGCATTATTCAGATTAAACCGAAAAACCAAACCAAATCAATTCGAATTTTAATTTGGATTATTTTTTTGGAATTTTTGGTTTGGTTTCGAATTAAGAATTACTTTATTGGTTTTTTGGTTTGGTTTCGGATTTAGAAAAATAAAATTCGAAAAACCAAAAAATCCGATTTATATATATATAATCCTAATAATACTCTAATAAAAAACTAAAAAAGCAATTATGATTTAGTTTATATCTTATGTTTGGACATCTATTGATATACCTTTTAGGTATTGTGTTTTAATATTTTATTCATGACTTATATTAGAAAGAATATTCAATTCATTCAATATTATTACTTCTCCTTGTATATAATTTTTATTTTTTTCAACATGCAAATACAACTTTGATTATGTTATTAATTATTAACATAACCGAATAGCCGAACCGAAAAAAAACCAAACCGAATACAGAAAAACTGAACCAAACCAAATTTATTTTGGCTCGGATTGGGTTGCACTTTTACAAAATCGAAAATCAAAAAACCGAAATCGAATAATACAAAACCAAACTGAAAAACCGAATGCACAACCCTACTGGTATCAGGTCAAAACATTACAACACGAGTTTGGACGCATAAAAGACTTACTTAATGCTAGACATTCCTTGTATATACATTTGTTTTAAATTAACACGATACACACGTGCAAAACACGTACACTTAACTAGTCTATATATTATATTAAAAGTGTGAAGGACCTTATAATGTGATTTGAACTTTTTGCCCTTTATTAAAAGACTTTACAATAGACAAAATTATCTTTTACTATTTTTCTCAAATTATTATTTAATTAATTTTAATAAAAATAAAATTGCACTCGACAAAAAAGGAAAAAGAAGAACAAGAGGTTAACTGTCATTTAAATTGTCGTAGGTTATTTAGTTAAATTGTCGTAGTTTATTTAGTAACTTAAAAGTCAAATTGGCTTAGGTTTAAAAGGAAATAATAATAATAAAATAATAGCCTAAATAGGAAAGTTATTAAATAGTATTTAGTAAGGAAAAATATATAAATATATTTATTATATTATAGTGAATGTCTACTTTATTTCTATAGAGAAAAGATAGGAACCTAACTTTGAGAACACATTAGTTTTTTCCTATAAATAAATGATTTTTCTTCATTGTAATTGATTACTCAAGAGAAATAAGAATTCCTCTCCCTCTCTATTATATTCTTCTTAGTTCTAAGTTTATTATTTTATTATGTTTTATTAATTTTTAATGTTCTTATTCGTTCTGTTGAATATTACTAATGCTTCTTTAGGTACATACATATGGAGTCCGTCGCTTTACACTCAATGCGATTATACAGTGAATATAATGTTGAGGTTAAAAATTATTTATTTGTTAGATTTGTTTTATCTTTTTTGTCATGGTAAAATACTTTTTTTCTATTAATGTTATTTTATTTTATTTTAAATTTACATGTCCTGCAAGTTAAAGTTGATGACTCCGATTAAATCACGGATATAATAAGTGTTCGGCTTCATAAGGTTTGTAAAGTTTGAATTTTTATTTTTTTCTGAATGTTGTGTACATATGCAGTAGAAAACTAATAAAAATTAAAGAAGACTATAAAATATAATTAAAGTGCATGTATTTATTTGTTCATAAAATTACACATTATTTTTCTATTTTTTTTGAAGAAGAACTAACCAATGAAAATTGTGATGAAATAGTAAAAAATAAAATATATTTTAACTGAACTATCATATATGTAATAGTTCACTTTTACTTGTTCACAATGAACTTTACACATCTCTTAAATAAATAAATGTATGTTTTATAATAATGTTCTATTAATTAATTGGTGTATATACAATCTGAACTTGGTGAATATATAATTGCTGTTAAACTTAAAATAAGAAAAATAATTATTTTTCTCTTTTGTGCAAGCGATTTAAATTCGTTTTCTTTCTTTTGATTTTCAATTTCTTACTTTTCTTTTACAGTTTTCAATAAAGAGTGTGTGTATATATATAACACGTCTCCTAATGAATGATGAAAATTTTTCTTCTCAAAGAGGACCAATTAATACAAGGTTTGTTATTTTCCCCTTTTTTACTATAAAACTGTAACATTCCAAAATTTTGGGTAGATTTGAACCGTTAAATTTTGTGTGGTTCGATCCGAGCTATGTTAAATCACATTTGAATTCATGTATTGAAGTTGATATCTCAATGCGTATTCGGTGTATAAATAAATTAGAGTTGAAAAGAATTGAAAATATCAAATTTAGGTTGAATTGTGTTGAGATGTGATGGATGTTGCGGCTAACGCATACGCAAGTATACGTAGTCGTTCAAGTAATATAGGAGGTTAGTTCAGTTATCGATCGCTAAGGGATTTGACGAATTGATTTGCTAAGTTGAATTCGTATAGCAGCTATTCAGCAGATACCAATTGATTGAGAACGTTTTAAGATTTACTACGCTACTTGTGATTGAATTTAAATTACTAGAGAGATGTAAAACACGCTAATATTTGTTTTAATGAACTTCAAATGAGAGTGATGATCCAGGGTCGTGGTCTTTTAACAATCCAGTCGAGTTATCGAATCGTACATTTAATTGGTTTCCTGAGTTACTAGTTGCGAGTTGATTTTAACCATATTGAGCGTTTTGCCAACAACTCTCGGTCTCCTCGACTATTCCTAACGCCTATATTCCTATGGTCGTCGGTCGATAGTAAAGGGCATATGATTTCTCTTCCGTATCAACTGGGCAAGGCTAACGGGTATATTCCTATCCTCGTTAGCGAATCGTTCCCCCTTCCCTATAGAGTTCACAACCAAGCCCTATTTTTCCTTATTGCGTACGTAGATTTCCTATTCCTAGTCCAATCTGTGCACCATATATAGTATTCGATAATTGGCCAAAGAATCAAATAATTACGATCAAGGAAAAATAAATAACTCAATAGATGGAAAACCAAAGAAAATATACGATTATCAAACGTCAACCTTCATGTCCGACCACAACCCCAGATACTAACAAAGTTAGCTACTCATGATTCTCTTTAGAAGAGAATTCACGAGTTTTTATGATAATGATGAAAATAAAAATGAAGAAATAATAGAAAACCTTGTTCTTGGAGTTTCCCTAGTGTTTCTCTCCACAAAAGTCGAACCAACTCTAAAAAAATGTGAAAAAGTCCTATTTATAGAGTTTAGGGAGCCATGGGCTTTTAAAATACTAATCCTCGTCGGAGTGGGAAAACAAAACTTCGCGCCACAAGGCCAAAGCGGGCTTGTGGCGCGGCTGACTTGCAGAAATTCAGACAGGGGAGAAAATCCGTGCCACAAGCTGCTTTTCTAGTAGTGGCGTGGCACTGCTGCTCAGCTGAACTTCAGAAGACTCCGAAAACTCGCGCCACAGGGCCAAAGCGGGTTGTGGCGCAACTGTTTCTTCTTACTTGCTAATGTTCGCCTGCGATGCCAATTTTCCTTTGCTCCTTTGTAGATCTTTGCTTCTCTTTTCTTCTAGTTAAAGCTCCAATTCCTTCAAATAAGTCCTACAACATCAAGGCCACAAACATAAGCGTATTTTACCACATTAAAGCTCAAATTGCTATGATAAAGAGAGTAAATGTGAGGCAAATGATCATGTAAAAGTATAACTTGTAGACTCACATCAACACCCCACACTTAAGCCCTTGCTCTTCCTCGAGTAAGACATACACTCCTAGCCTAAACTCTATCCAGAACTACACCAATGAACAGGTCTACTCACGCTAAGGCTACACCAACCACCGATGACAAGTTTGTTATTCGTCATGCTTCATTCATTCCAAATCCAAAAACAACTACTCTAAGACCTACTAGCCTCAAGAACCGACTCTACAATAATGGCAAACACCCATTAATCACTCAACAAAGAAACCAAGAATTTCACCTATCTTTCATCAACCATGTGCTCTCACCACAAGAGAGTTACCCAAATCACTTGCAAGAATATAAATTATCGCACACATGGGTATAAGAACAAAATTTTCGCTTGCTCTCACAAGGAACTTCACATGTAACATATGATGAACCATAGGTTAGCCCTTGGTGTATTGCTTCACTAATATAAGAACATCAAATCCAAGAACAAGTAGGAATTTTCGGGTTGTAATGTAGGCTAAGCGCTTTAAAATAGTGACTACCTTCCCTCAGCGCTTTAATACATCACTTTTTTTTTCATTAAGCCCTTTCTCAATCAACAAACTTCTTTCTTATACTCTTCTCGCCCATAATTTTTTTTTCCCATATCTTTAAGCACGTTCACACACCACTAGTAAGGAGTACTCAATTATCAAACAATTTTTCTTCTTTCTTTTTCCTTGTTCTTTTTCTACTCCCTACTAAAGTATATGAATTTTCCTTGCTTGCACCCTTAGACTTTTCTACAGGCTTTCATCCTCAACTATTTCCTTTTTTCTTTCTTACTCCCTGTAATTCTTATTTTCAATTAAAGTGCTTAGGGGTTTGGGATCAAATTCACGGTCAATTGAAAGAAAAGGATTAAGCTTTAGATGTGGATACCAAAAGAATAGGCTAAAGGCTCAATGGGGCTAACTAGGGACATCTTTTGGGTAGATAAAGCAAAGGATAAAAATTGGCTAATCAAAGAAATGCCTATAGCATCTCCTAAACTTAACATTCTTCATTTTATTTTGCAAACACACCGAGCAAGTTCTAGACATCAATATGAAAGCATGGAATATCACAACAAATCCTCACACATGGCACATGTTCAACTCAAGATGGATCCATACCGGCTCTCAATCAAATAACCAATAAGAGTTTACATCTACTAACAATCATGTAAGAGTCAAGCAAAAGAGCCTAGGTGTCTTTAAAAGGAGTTATTTACTTTTTCCACATAGCATGTTTTCAAGTTAAAAACCATTCTTGCATCATTCGGCAATTTGTAGCACTTAACTAGAGCACCTAACATTCAATTGACCCCCAACGACTCTCTAACTCCTAATGACTAATTTTCCCTCAAGACGGTCGTCAACCATCCATCATCGGGAAAAGTCATTCTACCTAGAATTCAAAAGCTATTCCTAAAAATGAAAATACTACTCGGTTCAAAGGTCCTCATTCGGAAAAGAACCAAAAAGAAAAATCGATGGGTGGATGTTTATGCCGCAAAAAAAGGGCTAAAAACCTACTAAATAATATATTTTTTTCAAAAAAATTAAGCAAAAACTAAAATCCTATGGCATAAACATCCCGACCTCAAAATGTTGTTACAAGACAACATCTCCCACCCCACACTTAAGACATGCAATTCCCTCAATGCATATGAAAATACAATCAAAACAAAGGTGAAGTAAGAGATACTCCTTGAGACCTACTAGGGCCTACGGCTCGTCAAAGCTATCATAATCGCCCTCACCATCAGACTGCTCGGGCGATCCCGTATCATTATCTTGCTCCTCATCATCCTAAGCTTCAACATATATGGTCGACTCACCTTTTTCTCCTTCCTCCTCGCCCCTTATCATCCGATCAAATGTGTTCATATCTTCATCTTCGGAGAGCTCCCCATCTTCTCCAATCGCTTGCTGTGCTCTGGATGGTAGGGGAAATAGTTCATTCATCTCATAAAAGTCCATTACCTCTTGGAGACACTGCCATTCTAGCATGTAGTGCACTCGACCCAAAGTGTTGGCTTGCATCTCTCTTGCCTCAGCTGGTGTCTGCTTCTTCTTTGTCCAGTCACCAGGTCCTTGTACATTTGAGATGTCTACACTATCCGAGGGGAGGATCCTATCACCGCGGGGGTCGAATATGTCAGTCGAGGCCCACAAAAAAACTAAGGCAGTGAGTGTGTTACCAAAGTATAAGCGCTTACTGGTACCCTCTCTAGCTTTGTATATCTCCTGTAGCATCCAGTGCCCAATATTGACCGATTTCCCGATCATGAATAAATAGATCATACATGCTCTTTCTTTGCTTACAGTGCTGTAGTGATCAAGTGGCATTATTCGGTTATTGATCAGGCGCAGCCAAACCCTTGCGGGCTTCTGAAAATAGCTCATGTGCATGTAGTGGTGAGTGTCGTCGTTCCTTTTGGCCAACTGATGCTTAGAGTTTGGCCCATAGAGGACCTCCCTAATGGCTTTATAATCTGGCCGCTTAATGAACTTATCCAATAGAAAAGCTGGGTGATCTGGGATGCCAAGTAGGTTGCACAAGCTTGAGGCCGTTAATGCCATATCGACGCCTCTCACCGTCACAATATCGTCATAAGCACCCGGCGCATGGTAAACGAGATTGGCATATAGTTCAAGGACAACATCAATATTCGCAGGCCCGGGGCTTTGAAATACCTGGGACTAACCCATGTCCATCAGAGCTTGATGGATGAGGGGGGAGTTCCTTTGGAGGGCAGATTCGTCGATGGCCCTTTCATAAGTATAGGTGGTGACCAGGAACTGTTTGTACAATGATTTCCCCCATTCTTTGACATGTCGAAGACCATAGGTGGTCTTCTTTGGAGGTTTTGGAATGGAGACCACCGGATTCTTGCTTTCCCCCGCGGCAGTCCTTCTACTATTGTGGGGGGTGTATTTTCTCGGCTTCGCTTGGTGGGAGAATGGGAGGAAGAAAAAGCTGCACCCTTTCCTTTTGTGCGAACCATGGTACCTATAACATAAGAGAGTTAAAGCAAATTAGTGCTCATGGATTCAAGACAAATGGGTCAAAACGACCCTACACTTATTACTAAGTACTCTACAAAACAAACAATTTCATACCTGAACTAACTACAAGAGACAAAGAAAATAAGACAACAAAGAAACTTTAGGACTTGGCATGTGTGCTATGTTGGGAGACCAAACTTTCATCAAAATCCTTGCAATTTTATGGTTTAAGGGAGTGACCAAGGGTTCATGATGAATAATAGGTGTTTTTCTACTCAAGAATTCACCAAATCACTCTCCAATATAATCAAGACATTTCATCAAACACCTTGTGGGCGTAGAACTTAATTTCTTCTTTGAAGAACAATGGAAGATGTTAAACCCTCCCTTTTTCATAGGGAATTATAGTTCTAACCCTAGGCAACCCAACACAACACCAATCATATAATCCCCAACCCTCACATGCCCAACCCCTTCACCCCACACTTAAAGTTCAAGAGCTCATAAAGATTGGGGAAGGGTTAAGGGAAAAATCATGAAATCTTTACCTTAGAATGAAAAAGAAGGATGAGAAATAGCTTACCTTGCTTTTATGAATGGTGGATAAGGGAATTATTGTTGTGTTAGTGAAGGATTTTGAGAGAAAGTATCCTTTGCAAGAGTAAGACTTTGGGAGTGTAAGAAAAAAAGAAGAAAAGAAGAGGCGGTCTGTTTTGGTTTTAAGGAAAAGATCGATTTTTTTTTTCATTCACTTACCTCTGTGCCACTCGCCAAAAGCGGGAAGTGGCATGAAATTTTGGCCCTCTCTGAACTTTTTGAGCTTATCAGTCGCGCCACAGCTAGAAAAGCAGCTAGTGGCGCGAGTTTTTGCTGCTCTCTGAACTTTTTGCTGCGCCACTTGCCAAAAGCGGGCAGTGCCGCGGCTAACGCTGCCCTCTTGCATCATTTTTGCACGTTTTCCTCTAGGCTCCCGAATTTGATCCATTTTAAGTCCTACCAAACTCAAAAACAACACAAACATTAAGAAAAAGTCGGGTTGCCTCCCAACGAGCGCCTTATTTTTGGTCGTGGCATGACACTTTTTGTATTTTTCTCTTTTTATATATCTATATATATTTTTTCTTTCCTACTCTATTATAAATCACGGGCTGCCTCCCGAGTAGCGCCTGATTTAACGTCGCGGCATGACGCAGGCCCTCTCAATCGTCCTTGAGAGAGATGGAGGTCTTCTCTTGATCGATTGTGCCTCCAAAATAATACTTGATTCTATGCCCATCCACCATGAACAACTTTACGGATATGTTTCCCCTTAGCTCCACTACACCATGGGGTGTCACACATACTATCTCATAAGGTCCGGTCCACTTTGACTTTAATTTACCTCCAAATAATTTGAGCCTCGAATTGTACAATAACACTCTCTGCCCAGGTTCGAACACCCTATGTTGAATGCGTTTATCATTCCATCTCTTTGTTATTTCCTTGTATAACTTGGCATTTTCATATGCACCCAAGAGAAACTCTTCTAACTCATGTAACTACAGTAGCCTCTTCTCACCTGCTGCTTCCATATCAAAATTCAACTTCTTTATCGCCCAATATGCCCTATGTTCCAGCTCTACCGGTAAGTGACAAGCTTTGCTGAAAACTAGCTTATAGGGAGAAGTCCTAATAGGAGTTTTATAAGCTTTCCTATATGCCCACATCGCATCATCTAGCTTCAACGACCAATCCTTTCGATTTATGCTAACTATTTTTTCAAGAATTCACTTGATTTCCCGGTTAGATATTTCCACCTGCCCGCTCATTTGAGGATGATATGCGGTCGCCACCTTATGCTTCACATTATATTTGGCCAATAATTTATTAAATAAGTTGTTGCAAAAATGCGTACCTTCATCACTTATGATGGCCCTCGGAGTTCCGAAACGGGTGAAGATGTTCTCTTTCAAGAACTTGGCCACTACACTTGCATCATTAGTTGGAAGCGCAACTGCTTCAACCCATTTGGACACATAATTGATCATAACTAATATGCACCTATTTTTCTTGGAAGAAGTGAAAGGCCCCATGAAATCAATTCCCCAACAATAAAATACCTCAATCTCCATGATCCCATTCAAGGGAATCTCCTGCCGACGGGATATGTTTCTGGATCGCTGGCAACTATCACAAGCTTTGACAAAAGCATGAGTATCTTTGAATAAAGTAGGACAGTAGAAGCCAGATTGTAAGATCTTTTCTTCCGTCCTATCCCCACTATGGTGACCACCGTAAGGCAAAGAATGATAACTTTCAATAATAGCGCTCACCTCTTCTTGTGGAAAACATCGCCTAGTCAATTGGTCCAGACCCAACTTGTATAAGTACGGGTCATCCCACACATAAAATCTACTATCATGCTGCAACCTCTTCTTCCTCTCTTGAGTAGCATCTGGCAGATAAATATTACTGACAAGATAGTTGGCCATGTCTGCATACCATGGCAACTCAGGAGTACCCACGGCAAATAATTATTCATCGGGGAAAGTCTCAGTGATTGCTCCATCATCATCAACATGTTTCGTGTCCTCCAATCTGGATAAGTGATCCGCTACCTGATTCTCTGTGCCTTTTCTATCTCGGATTTCAATATCAAACTCTTGTAATAACAGAACCCATCTAATAAGTCTGGGCTTGGCCTCACTCTTTGCAAACAAGTACTTCACAGCTATGTGATCTGTATAGACAACCACCTTTGTTCCCACTAAGTAAGTACAGTACTTGTCAAATGCATATACCACTGCCAATATCTCTTTCTCTATTATAGTATAGTTCTTTTGGGCTGCGTCAAGAGTCTTTCTGGCATAGTAAATTGGGTGAAACCGTTTTTCTCTATTCTGTCCAAGCACTGCTCCCACCGTAAAATCACTGGCGTCGCACATTAGAATGAATGGCAAAGCCCAATCAGGTGCAATAATCACAGGTGCAGTCATTAACTTCAGCTTAAGTGCATCAAAATCCCTCAGGCAGGCTTCATCGAAATCAAACCTCGCATCCTTTTCAAGTAGCTTGCAAATAGGTGCAGCGACTTTTGAGAAGTCCTTAATAAAGCGACGGTAGAACCCTGCATGTCCCAAGAAACTACACACCTCTTTCACAGACAACGGAGGTGGTAGCTTTTCAATAGCCTCAATCTTTGCTTTGTCCACTTCAATACCTGCATGAGAGATTTTGTGCACAAGCACAATTCCTTCGCGAACCATAAAGTGGAACTTCTCCCAGTTTAATACCAGGTTTGTCTCCACGCATCTAGCAAGCACTGCATCCAAGTGTTTTAAGCACTCATCAAATGAATCTCCAAAAACTGAGAAGTCATCCATGAAGACTTCGACATACTTCTCAACCATATCAGTGAAAATTGCCATCATACACCTCTGGAAAGTGCCTGGTGCGTTACACAATCCAAAGGGCATCCTTCGAAATGCATAAGTACCGTAGGGGCAAATGAATGTAGTCTTTTCTTGATCCTCAGGTGCTATCATGATTTGGTTGTAACCAAAATAACCATCAAGAAAGCAATAGTAATCATGCCTAGCCAACTGATCTAATATTTGATCCATGAAAGGTAGAGGGTAATGATATTTTCTGGTTGCGGTGTTCAGCTTTCTATAATCAATGCAAATCCGCCAGCCTGTAACAGTTCTCTGAGGTACCTGCTTACCTTTCTCATTCTCTATCACTGTGATGCCACTCTTTTTTGGAACACATTGTACTGGGCTCACCCAATGACTATCTGAAATAGGGTAGATGACACAAACATCTAACCACTTAATCACCTCTTTCTTCACCACTTCTTTCATAATGGGATTCAACCTGCACTGCGATTGCACACTAGCTGATGCATCTTCTTCTAACCTGATCTTGTGCATGCAAAAAGAACTATTTATCCCTCAAATATCGTCTATTGACCATCCTATATCTTTGATCTTGTCACGTAACACCCTCAACACTCTTTCAACCTGCACATCAGTCAAAAATGAAGAAAGGATTACAAGCAGTGTGTCACCATTTCCTAAGAACGCATATCGTAAATGAGAGGGTAGGGGTTTAAGATCAAGAGCTGGGGCCTCCTCAATTGAAGGCTTAGGTTTTTTCCACGTGGCAAGTCTCTCTAACTCCTCAATTGGGGGTGTACCCTGCATCACAACACAAGTATCTAGGAGGTGGAGACACTTCTCTACTTTCTCATCTTCCAACAGTTCCTCACCATAAATCAAGTCCTTCTATAAAGGATCTTTTTGATCTAGAAAGTGGTCTAAATCCGCATCGGTCAAGTGTGGCGTCCCCACAGTAATAACTTTAATCTCTTCATAATGGGCAGGTAACCTTGTTGCCTTAAATACATCGAAAGTGGCTTCGATCCCATCAACTTTCATAGTCATCTTGCCAGACCAAACACGAATAATTGCATCAGTTGTGGCCAAGAACCCCCTACCAAGGATGATAGGAACTTCCTTATCAGCCTCATAGTCTAATATAATGAAATCCACCGACAGAATAAATGGCCCCACTTTCACTAGTACATCCTCAATGATTCTGTCTGGATACATCAATGAGTGATCTGCAAGTTGTAGTGTCACCATTGTAGGCCTTGATTCACCGAGCCCCAAGGTCTTAAAAACTGAGGTTGGCATCAAATTAATGCTTGCACCTAAATCACAAAGTGCCAACCCCACTTTACGATCCCTAATCATGATAGGGATAGTAAAACTGTCTGAATCTTTCAGTTTAGGAGGGATCTTGCTCTGAACTTTGGAACTGCACTCCTCAGTTAGTGCTATGGTTTCAAACTCTATTAGGCGCTGCTTATTTGCAACAATATCCTTAAAAAATTAAGCATATTTGGGCACCTCTTGCAGCAATTTCACCAAGGGTATGTTGACATGTACCTGCTTAAGAATTTCAAGAAACCTCTTAGAAGAATTATCCTCTTTCTGCTTCCGGAATCTCTGTGGAAAAAGTGGAGGTGGTCTGGATACCACGATTTCAGGATGCTCGGCTTGTTCACCACTCTCTTTTTCTGGCTCTGCTGTCTCCACTGGTATAAGTTCTGCATCCTGATTCTTGCTTTTGGTCGGTACTTCTTCCAATTCTCTTCTGTTTCTCAGGCTGACTGCACTAACATTCTCTTTCAGGTTCTTTTCTGTGTCACTTGGCAGTGCACCCGCAGGTCTAACATGCTGTGCAGTTGCAAATTGCCCCATCTGTTGCTGCAGGTCAGCGATAGCTTTCTTGGTTTCATTGTTGACTTGTAGCTGAGACTGTTATTGTTGTTGCTGCTGAACCATGAACTATTTCAGTGTCTCCTCCAATGAACTACTAACCTGTGGTGTTTGTTGCATGATATGAGGTCTTGAAACATTCTGGTTCCCACCCCAAGAGAAATTCAGGTGGTTTCTATAATTCGGATTGAAGTTAATACCTTGATAGCCCATACCACGATTCTGCTGACCAACATACTAGATAGATTCAGGATTCAAAGGACATCCTGAATATGCATGATTTTCTCCACATAACTCACAAGCAAGTTGCATGTGTTGCACGTGTTGTACTTGATGCACCTGGCTAATATTTGGATTGGTTACCAACTTATTTACTATGTTGACAAGCTGACTGATTTTGGACCGTATGGCTGCTACATCATCCAATTCAAGCTTACCCGGTGTTTTATTTGTGGCTGTGAAGACTCTGCTGGGCTCTGTGTAGTCTCTATTTCCTGCTGACATTAAGTTGAGTAGAGCCTCAATCTCATCATAGCTCTTGGACAATATTTGCCCCTGAGCTGTCGCATCTAGTAGAGATTTCGAATATGGTCGCAATCCTTCAATGAAATTATGCCCAATGATCTCCTTGAGCTGCTGGTGATGCGGACAGTCTCGCAAATACCCCTTGTATCGTTCCCAAGCTTGTGGTAGGGATTCATCGTCCTTCTACACAAACCCATAAATTCTACCTCTGAGCTCTTTTGTTCTCCTAGATGAGAAGAATCGGTTTAGGAACCTGTCTAACAAGATATCCCATGATGTAATTGAACCTGTGGGTTCATTCTGTAGCCACTGCTTTGCCTCTCCAATCAGCGGAAATGGAAACAAAGTTACTCTGACATATTCGTTGGATACATTCTGGTAGTGAAAGTTATCACTCAGTTCAACGAACTCCTGAAGGTGCTTGTGTGGGTCTTGATACGATTTACCCTCATACTGGCAATTGTTCTGTACCAGGCATACCATGCCCTCTCTAAGCTCAAAATTCCCGGTGATAGTCGGCTTTACAATAGCTTTGGAGGCATTCTGCTGATTTGGCATCGCAAAATTCAACACCAGAACATGTACTGCAGGTGGAACAACTTGTGGCAAGTTACCTCTATTGCCATCAGCTGGGTCCAGGTGATCACCCATCCTCCTAAGTTCTCGAAGGGTTCTTTCGATATCTGGGTCTAGTGGAATCAAGGGATTTCCTCGACTCCTAGTATTGTGCATAAACCAACCTGTAACCTGTAATCCACAAAAACAACACCAACACATGAAAGCTGAATAGTGTACTCGAAATTCAAAGTAGTATATCAATTTCTAGCAAATCCCCGGCAACGGCGTCAAAAACTTATTGCGGCTAACGAATACGCAAGTATATGTAGTTATTCAAGTAATATAGGAGGTTAGTCCAGTTATCGATCCCTCAAGGATTTGATGAATTGATTTGCTAAGTTAAATTCGTATAGCAGCTATTCAGCGGATACCAATTGATTGAGAATGTTTTCAGATTTACTACGCTACTTGTGATTGAATTTAAATTACTAGAGAGACGTAAAACACACTAATATTTGTTTTAATGAACTTCAGTTGAGAGAGATGATCCAGGGTCGTGGTCTTTTAACAATCCAGTCGATTTATCAAACCGTACATTTAATTGGTTTCCTGAGTTACTAGTTGCGGGTTGATTTTAACCATATTGAGCGTTTTGCCACCAACTCTAGGTTTCCTCAACTATTCCTAACGCCTATATTCCTATGGTCATCGGTCAATAGTAAAGGGTATATGATTTCTCTTTCGTATCAACTGGGTAAGGCTAACGGGTATATTTCTATCCTCGTTAGCGAATTGTTCCCCCTTCCCTATAGTATTTACAACCAAGCCCTATTTTTCCTTATTGCGTACGTAGATTCCCTATTTCTAGTCCAATCTACGCACCATATATAGTATTCGATAATTGGCCAAAGAATCAAATAATTACGATCAAGGAAAAATAAATAACTCAATAGATGGAAAACCAAAGAAAATATATGGTTATCAAACGTCAACCTTTATGTCCGACCACAACCCCAAATACTAAGAAAGTTAGCTACTCATGATTCTCTTTAGAAGAGAATTCATGAGTTTCTATGATAACGATGAAAATAAAAACGAAGAAATAATAGAAAACCTTGTTCTTGGAGTTGCCTTAGTGTTTCTCTCCACAAAATTCAAACCAACCTTAAAGAAACGTGAAAAAGTCCTATTTATAGAGTTTAGGGAGCCCTGGGCTTTTAAAATACTAATCCTCGTCGGAGTGGGAAAACAAAACTTCGCGCCACAAGCCCAAAGCGGGCCTATGGCGCAGCTGACTTGAAGAACTTCGGACAGGGGAGAAAATCCATGCCACAAGCTGCTTTTCTAGCAGTGGTGCGGCACTGCTGCTCAGCTGAACTTCAGAAAACTCCTAAAACTCGTGCCACAGGGCCAAAGCGGGTTGTGGCACGACTGTTTCTTCTTACTTGCTAATGTTCGTCTGCGATGTCAATTTTCCTTTGCTCCTTTGTAGTTCTTTGCTTCTCTTTTCTTCTAGTTAAAGCTCCAATTCCTTCAAATAAGTCCTACAACATCAAGGCCACAAAGATAAGCATATTTTACCACATTAAAGCTCAAATTGCTATGATAAAGAGAGTAAATGTGAGGCAAATGATCATGTAAAAGTATAACTTGTAGCCTCACATCAATGGACGTAGCTCCTCTAATTGGGAATTTAAATTTAAAATCATTAAGTTTTTGTTTATATAAATTCTTCCGGTACAAGGCTATTATAAATATTCAACACTTTGAAGGTTAAATTCTTTTAACTAAATTAACATACAGAAATATTATTGTGAGAGTAAGAATCCTTATGGCTTCACATCACAATTTATGGAAGAATTTGTTTTGTAGGTCACTTAGAATTACTTTTTAGTTTTATGGACAAGAGATCTTATTTCCTCACAATTTACTCCCTCAACTTTAATTTGCTTGGCTGAGTTTGACTTGAATGAAATTTAAGAAAGTAAAGAAAGACTTTTGAATGCACCTGTGCTTCAATAAGCTTGTTGGATGGTCCAGAAGTTGCTTGAAGCTCGAACTCAGCTAGATCACTATCACGACCCAACCTATCGGGCTGTGCGGGCGCCTACCTAATGCACCTAGATATACGAACCCTTTCACCCATCCAACAGGTAAATGTGGAAAACTCAAATATAACAATAAAACCTTTACAATCTTCATTCAGAAAACTTCTTTATGAAGAATACAATAAGACCGTTTTGCAATTTTAAAACACCCTCCCTAGGACCTAGTCTAAAACAGGTACAAGAGCTACTACAGGATTTATATAGAGAAATGTAAATGAGACACAACCTCTGTCATGGAATCGAAAGACAAAAGCTGATGCAGATCACCATCCTCATGTACCTATGAAACATCACCAACGCTGCAACCAGACTATACCAAAAAGGTATAGCAAGAATAGAGTCAGTACAACCACACGTACTGGTAGGAATCATCGGTCGACCCGAATCCACACGTACTATCATATAGGAAAAAAGGGAAAAACATGAATTAAAAAATAAAGCCCTATCCTCCATCATTTACCTTTACCAGACCCGATATCAACCGATCGTCTACTTACACCCCTTACGACCTCCCTTTCTATTCCTTCCGCTGCCAACTCCCTCACTCTCAAGATTTCTGAGTCACGCTAAGCTTAGACTTGCCAAGTCACACTAGCCTTAGACTTCCCAAGTCACACTAACCTTAGACTTCTCAAGTCACCTTAGCCTTAACCCAACCACTAAACCCAACTCTAATTGCCCCTCCGTTATCCTAGCCAATCCCCTCATGACTATGAATCTAGAAACGACCCCATCCTTACCAGTCCAGACCCACTACCCTAATGGTATACTCAAGAGTATCTGAGCCCCACTAGGGTCCCTAGAAAATTCCCCAACGTGACAATACCAGCTAGTAGTACGACACCTAACTCTCAGTCATTCCCCTAGCTTGCTAGTCACCTGTGGTCCACATTTATAACCATGGTCAATAACCCAAAATAAAAATAATTATACCACGTTACATATCCCGGACCCACCCTGGATCCCTTTTAGACAACACCTAAGTGTCAACAGATAACTCGGTCTACCCCTGGACCAAACTCACCAAATAACATAACAACCCGGTCTACACCAAGACCAGACTCAGAGATTTATGTAACAACCCGGCCTCTCAAGGATAAAAAATGCACAACCACAAATCATAAACACAACCCGATCTACTCAGGGAACCATTAGTAAATATACAATAATACAATAAAGTAAACCCGTATCAGGCGTGGTATCTAAGTCAACTGTTGGTATATCCTGTACCAGGCATGGTATCTGAGCCAACAATTAGTATATCCCATACGAGGCATGGTACCCGAGCCAACCATTAGTATATATCGTACCAGGCATGGTACCCGAGCCAACCGAATGTCACATAAATCAACAATCACAAACAATGAAAAATCAACACTTGTAAACCAATAAGAAAAACACCTAGTTCATTTCACAAGACTGAAAAACATAATTTTTGGACATTCTTAAACCATTCCCTAAGCAGTGCAACCCATACAATTACTTATACATGAGTACACAAACACACAATGCATACAGGAATCAATAGCCATCACCTACCCTGATCCCGAGTACGTAAACTCAATCCCAATCCGTTCGAAGACTAAATCTCGTTCCCCTTTCTCCATTAACACATCTTAATAACTACATTGATTAGGAACCTTTCTGAGGTTAGTTACAATATGGGAAGACCACCCCTTAACCTTACTGAATCAGCCACTCCATATTATTCTACTCATATGCCCGAACCCTCATCTAGGAATTTCTCCATTTTTTATTACCCATTTAGTTACCCCAAGCATATTCTGGTTCCCCGAACCTTCCCGACATCCCAGTCCCTAAAATCCTATCATTTTCCCATATCAAGACAACATGTACAACTAACAAATACCCATTAGCAACCCACAATTCAACACAAACAACTCCTAGTTCACACATAACCAATACCGAATCCGCCAGACTCCGTACCCGGAGGCCTAATCATGGATTCTCCTTTTCAACTATGCAATCGTACAAATGTAAATAGGTCTACCTACTCAAAGTAAAAACCTATCCTACCTGGACGCCACGCAGCTGCAAGGTTGTATTTTTCAGCTCCTTAAAGGCGTTCCCGGCTAGATGACGATCCTGGAATCTGCTTTTCTGCATACCTTCAACCATAATCCCTCCTACCTATGGTTTCCAAGTCTTGGAGCAGCATAGGAGGGTTTTTGGAGAAACCCTCGTATGTTTCTCAACTGAGGAGGAGAAATCTTTTATTAAAATCCCGTTCTAAGGCTACTGTCTCCCGTCATTCCGCTATAGCGGATGGCTTTCTGCCATAGCAGTTTTGCTATAGTAGATAAAATACCACTATAGCGGAGTGACGTCACTCCGAATGATTTCCAAAAATCTATTTTTTTCCATCATGTCACCCCACTTAATACCGATAATATTTTAATTCATTTTCAAAATTTCATGACGTCGTGGTTCTTGAAATAATGATAAATTTGATCATTACAATAGATACCAATTTACCCATCGTTCATCCCAGAACGATCTCAAAATCAAGAAAATGAAATAAACTAGCCCTGGATCCTCACTGTCCCAAAATGATCGCGTAACTTATGAATCTACGTGAATTACCAACCTTTCCTCGATTAGTCGCACCGATTTGAAGGAAAATAGATGATCTCGCTCCCTCATAAAACTTTTGAATTACCCACGAAAATTTACACGTGACTTTTCCGAGTACCCAAGGAATACGGGGTCTCGAATAATGTCGGAGCAAAAGTATTTAAAAATACCCAGGAGAACCTTTCCTTTCCAAAATAGATTTTCATCTGCTATAGCAGATATTATTCTGCCATAGCGCTTCCACTATAGCAGACCGGTTGACAACAAGTTGAAATAGGGGGAAAAAAGATTTCACCCCTCATTCTTCCCATATTCCTTTCGAAAATACCATATTCTCTCCCGATCACCCCGCCCCAACGTCGAAATGTTCAGGTAAGACTCATTTCTACTTGTTTCTTTACCTCCTTGCATGAATTTAGACATGATTTTGGTAGAAAACGAGGATTTGGGGTATTCATTGTAGTGGGTTTTAAACTTGAACCTTAGGTTGGATTATTATTGGATTCCTGAAGCATGGATTCTCTCCTTACATTTACAATGCCTCCAAGGCGTTATGGGCGTAAAGATTACACTATTTTTGGCCAAAAAGGGGCCAAAATGGGGTGGGAGGTGCAGAGTTGTTCTTGAACAAAAGTTATGATTTGGACAGAATTTAGGGGTTATAATGCCCAAATTTTTGTAGAAAACTGTAATAGAATACTTTAGGAGCACTGATCTGAACTTGACTTGTTAAAAATAAAATCTTGGCTCAAGGGGCGCCATTGTTGCATCCCTTGGAGGTTTGGAATGATGAATACCGTTATAGCGGTTGGGCTCCGCTATTGCGGTTTCGCTACGGTGGTTATTTTTCCGCTATGGCGGACGATCGTTCGTTATAGCGGAAGGTCGCAAACTAGTAGCTCCCCAAGCTGACACTTAGAAGAATTTCCCCTCTTACTTAATCCCTTATGCCTTATCGAGTCCTAACCCAGTTCCCTTGCTACATTACAGGTTGTACTTTCAATGGCTGAAGAAGGACAATTGCCCGTGTATTCCTACAAGCATTTACCCGACGAAGCTAGCTAGGAGAGGTTCATGGATTAGTGGAGACTGGGCTTTTTCTATAAGAGGGGGTGCAAGCTGACAGGGGTGGATGGAAAAGCAACCGCCTTCCACTGCAGAGTTCGAGAGTTTGGTTGGGAGTCCTTGTTAGTAGATCCTCCTCCCGCATAGACAGGCTGGGTACGGGAGTTTTATGCCATTCTTCCTATAGTCTGTTGGGATGAGACCAACCCCACTATCCGTATTCAAGGAGTGGACGTCCCTGTGGATGCTTAGACTATCAATGAGGTGCTTGGAGTGCCTCACGTCTCCAACGAAGCATACAAGGCCAAGTTCTGGCTCTGGGACATGACTTGGTTAAGAGATACTTTGGTAGATGCAGAGTTCATCAAAGATCAGGTCTACTGGGTCTGCTCCGAGGGCGTCACTAGCACCTACTTTTTTGCGGATGCTAGGATATGGTTAAACTTGCTATCCCGGAGAATCCGCCCATTGGGCAACAAGACTGATGTGACCTATGCTCGGGCTCTGGTGATTGCTTGTGCCATGCAGGGCATTATTATGAATGTGGGGGAATAAATCATCTCTGAGTGGAAGGAATTCTACCGGGGTCATAGGAAGGGCCCCTACCTTCTGGGCTTGGTGTCTGCATTGTGCAGGCGGGTTGGAGTGCCTGAGGATCATACTGAATTAGAGGTGGCTATGGAAGACCCTGTCCGGGTGAAGGTAGTCTCCAAGAAGAAGAGAAAAGTGGACGAAGCAGGGAGCAGTCAGCCAGTCAAGGAGGCCGACGATGATGATGATGATGACACTCTTTCCCCTTCCTAGCCTCAACCCCTGATCACTAGCACCCATCTAGAGGAGACCTTGGCCGCAGTCCAGAGGTTCACGGAGGGCATCTCCGCTGGAGGTACAGCCCCGCCCCCTTCTGCTCAGGATTTGCAGCACTGCGCAGGGAGTTGAAGGAGGAGAAGAGGAAAAGTCACTCCCGGGACCGCATGTTTGCCCGGATGTGGAAGACCGTCAAGGTCATGTTCTCTTGTTTCACCCCGGGCCAAGAGCTTCCCACCCTGGAGCCCGAGGACAGGCAGGAGTTACCCTTCTGAGCGATAATGAGGATTAGGACCTCCCCCCTCCCCCTTTATTATAAAATCTTACTGCTTTTTGGGATTCGCCACTGTTTGGGGCTTGTGTCAGACAATGTTTCCCCCCTCCTTTTCGCGCCTTGATTATCGCACATGGATGCTTGTTTTAGACAATTTCCCTTATATGCACACTATGTTAGTTAAATAGTTGATTCCTTGTTTTACATAGCAATTTGTAGCTAAATTCCTTCTTTTAAATAGTCCCGAGAATGAATGAAAAACAGGGGAAACAGGGTGAGGTTTCTGCCTCACGCCCTACCGCTATGGCGGTTGTCACTCTGACATAGCGGTATCGCTGTAGTGGTAAAATTCTTGCTATAGAGGGATCACTGTAGCGGTGCAGTTCCGCTATGGCGGTCCCGACGGTAACAACCCTGAAATTTGAAATTTCCAGCAAGTGCCTCCCTCCTCTTCCCGGTTATCATTGTCTAGTCCAGTCAAACCCGCCATGGTCTTAGACTACCCCCAAGACCATTCCTGGCAATGCACATATCAAAACTCAGCATCAGAAAATCACCAATCATAAAAGATTTACAAAGGACAATTATTCCCAACAATACCTTCCCGCTATAACGCACGAATAACTCCCCTGTGCCCATGGTTCCCAACCAAGTCCCGACCGTCCTGAAACCGGAGTTCCCCTACAGTCACAATTTCCATCCCCTTATCACCTTAACCAATGATAAGTCCCTTTCAAGATGTGATACAAATTTTTCAATCAATACATTTAACAGTTATGCACAGACCCAAGATACACTACTCTCAACTTATGACTCTCTGCAGACTCCACATTCATATCAAGGTAACCAAGTACACACAATTCAAGTAGGTCCTACAAACACAGTAATACACAACATTTCCACTTCAGGCCACAGCAAAAATCAAGTCACATAAATTTACCTGCTATCCGAATTCATGGATGACCATTAGCTGGTTATCCATGTTTTCACCACAGCCTCCCAGGCCAGATACCAATTGGAACCTTCCCAATTCCAACTTCTCTTGCTCATTTTGCCGCAACCAGAGTAAAATGACCTCCTTTAATTTGTTGAGATACCAATTGGGACCGAGAGATACCAATTGGACTCAACTCAGACAAGCAAGTGACAAACCGCATGAAAGGAATGAAAGAAGAGAGAAGTTTCCTAGAATGTTTCATAGCTTCCCAAAGATTAGATATGGATGTCAACACACCAATCCGTAGGACTCTACTCGATATTTTGCTCTTGTACTGGGAGACTGGTAACCTAGGCTTTGATATAATCTATCACGACCCAACCTATCGGTCCGTGCGGGCGCCTACCTAATGCACCTAGATAGACGAACCCTTCCACCCGTACAACAGGTAAATACGGAAAACTCAAATATAACTATGAAACCTTTACAATCTTTATTCAGAAAACTTATTTATGAAGAATACAATAAGACCGTTTTGCCACTTTAAAACACCCTCCCTAGGACCTAGTCTAAAATATGTACAAAAGCTACTACAAAATTTATATAGAGAAATGTAAATGAGATGCAACATCCATAATGGAATCGAAAGACAGAAGCTACTACAGATCACCATCATTATGTACCTATGAAACATCACCAACCATGCAATCAGACTATACCAAAAAGGTATAGCAAGAGTAGAACTAGTACAACCATACGTACTGGTAGGAATCATCGGTCGACTCGAATCCACACGTACCATCATATAGGAAAACAGGGAAAAACATGAAGTAAACAATATAGCCCTATCCTCTACCATTTACCTTTACAAGACCCGATCTCAACTGATCGTCTACCCACACCCCTTACGACTACCCTTTCTATTCCTTCCGCTGCCAACTCCCTCACTCTCAAGACTTTCAAGTCACGCTAAGCTTAGACTTCCCAAGTCACACTAGCCTTAGACTTCCCAAGTCACACTAACCTTTGACTTTCCAAGTCACCTTAGCCTTAACCCAGCCACTAAATTTAACTCTGATTGCCCCTCCATTATCCTAGCCAATCCCCCCATGACTATGCATCTAGAAATGACCCCATCCTTGCCAATCCAGACCCACTACCCTCATGGTACTACTCAAGAGTATCTGAGCCGCACTAGGGTCCCTAGACAATTCCCCAACATGACAATACCAGCTAGTAGTACGATATTTGACTCTCAGTCATTCCCCTAGCTTGCTAGTCACCTGTGGTCCACATTTATAACCATGGTCAACAACCCACAATAAAAATAATTATACCGCGTTACATATCCTGGACCCACCTTGGATCCCCTCTAGACAACACCTAAATGTCAACAGATAACTCGGTCCACCCCTGGACCAAACTCACCAAGTAACATAATAACCTGGTCTACACCAAGACCAGACTCACAGATTTATGTATTAACCCGGCCTCTCAAGGACCAAAAATGCACAATCACAAATAATAAACACAACCCAGTCCACTCAGGGAACTATTAGTAAAGATGCAACAATACAATAGAGTAAACCCGTACCAAGCATGCTACCCGAGCCAACTATTAGTATATCCCATACTAGGCATGGTACCCGACCAACCGTTGGTATATCCCATACCAGGCACTGTACCCGAGCCAACCATTAGTATTTTGCGTACCAGGCATGGTACTCGAGCCAATCGAATGTCACATAAATCCACAGTCACAAACAATGAAAAATCAATACTTGTAAACCAACAAGCAAAACACCTAGTTCATTTCACAAGACTGAAAAACATGATTTTTGGACATTCATAGACCATTCCCTAAGCAATGCAACCCATACAACTACTTAGACATGAGTACACAAACACATAATGCATATATGAATCAATAGCCATCACCTACCTTGATCTCAAGTATGTAAACTCAATCCCAATCCGTCCGAAGACTAAATCCCATTCTCCTTTCTCTATTAACACATCTTAATAACTACATTGATTACGAACCTTTCCGAGGTTAGTTACAATATGGGAAGACCACCCCTTAACCTTAGTGAATTAGCCACTCCTTATTATTCTACTCATACGCCCGAACCCTCATCTAGGAATTTCTCTATTTTTTATTACCCATTTAGTTACTCCAAGCATATCCCGATTCCCCAAACCTTCCCGATATCCCAGTCCCTGAAATTCTATTATTTTCCCATATCAAGACAACACATACAACCAACAAATACCCATTAGCAACCCACAATTCAACACAAACAACTCCTAGTTCACATATAACCAATACCGAATTCGCCAGACTCCGTGCTCGGAGGCCTAATCATGGATTCTTCTTTTTAACTATGCAATAGTACAAATGTAAACAGGTCTACCTACTCAAAGCAAAACTCTAGCCTACCTGGACGCCACGCAGCTCTAAGGTTGCATTTTTTGGCTCTGTGAAGGCGTTTCCGGCTGGATAACGATCCTGGAATCCGCTTTTTTGCATCCCTTCAGCCATAATCCCACCTCCCCATGGTTCCCAAGTCTTGGAGCAGCAGAAGAGGGTTTTTGGAGAAGCCCTCGTATATTTCTCAACTGAGGAGGAGAAGTCTTTTATTAAAATCCCATTCTGAGGCTACTGCCTCCCGTCATTCCGCTATAGTAGATGTCCTTCCGCCATAGCGGTTCTGTTATAGAGGATAAAATACCGCTATAGCGGATAAAATACCGCTATAGCAGAGTGACGTCAGCTCAGATGATTTCCAAAAATCTGAAATTTTCTGTCATGTCACCCCATTTAATACCGAAAATATTTTAATTCATTTTCAAAATTTTATGATATCGTGGTTCTTGAAATAACGACGGATCCGGTCGTTACAATCACATCTCACTGGAACCTAAACTTGGTCAAAACTTCATCAGAACAGTGTACTTAAAACAGCTTGGTAACTTCCCAAGAGTAATGTGGATTCATTTGATCTTTAGCATCAGTGCTAGACCTAAAGTCATGTTCACCTTATGGCTAATGCTACAAGGTAGGCTACTAACTACTGACCGACTTTCTTCGTGGGGGATGCCTGTAGATAACGTTTGTGTACTATGCCAACAACAGGAAGAAACTAGAGACCATCTATTTGCTAGCTACTTGTGAGTTTACAAAGAACTTATGAAGCAGAATCTTACAATGGCTGCAGGGGCAACAATCCAATCTACAAAACTGGGAACAACACCTCCATTGGGCACTGAAGAATGCAAAGGTAAGTCTAGAGATGCACATTTGTTCAAATTGGTCTAGGCTGAGTGTGTGCATAGAATTTTGATAGAGAGAGGCTTAAGTGTATTTGAACACATTAGTAGAAGTTGGGACCTCATTGCTAGAGATGTTGCCTATGTCTGTAACATTCGAGCCCACATTAGATTTAGATGTAGACATCCAACGACTTGTGTTTGGATGTTAGTCTGGTAGCTAGACTAGACAATTTATTTGTGTTTAAAGTTGATAGTTAATTGAGTTGGTTTAGCTATGTTTTTGTATTGACACTTTAGTAATCAATAAAGTTTACAGTTAGCGAAAAAAGAGATTTTGAATCTTGCGGTCTTAAATTAAAGATATATAAAATGTATCAAAACGTCTTTTAATCTCGGGGTCTTAAACATGCCAGGTGAAAAATTAGAATTAAAGAATTGTAAAAAAAAAAGCCATATTTTTTAAATAGACTAAAAGGGAGAATAAGACAAACACATTAAAACAGAGAAATTTTGTCATGGAATGACGTGAGATTGGCACTCTTTGAAAAGGAATAAAATTGTATAAATATCTTTTTCAAAATCAATGAGAGCTACCATCGTAGATCTCATAAATAGAAGTCGATTATTAAGTCTTCTCTTTGAATTTATTGAAAGAACCTGCATGAGTTGGTTGTTCTTTATCTCATTTTAATTTAACTTCATAGATCTATGCATGTTTTGTATGTGTATTTTCTCATGTGTGAGTTTTGCTTGAAAATGTGATTTGAACTTTTAACCCTTTATTAAAAGACTCTACAATAGACAAAGTTGTCTTTTAAGTACTATTTTTTCTAAAATTATTATTTAATTATTTTTAAAAAAAATAAAATTGAAAAAGAAAAACAAGTAAGTAGTCAAAAAGGATTTAATAAAAAAGGAAAAAGAAGAAAAAATAAGGTTAATAGCCAAAAATTAAACAAGGATTTTTTTATATATAAAAAAGGAAATATAGATTCATACTAAACTTTAAAAACAAAGGGGAAAAAAGCTTTAAAGAGAAAATAAGTACGAAGCTTATTTGGGATCCATGCTATTTTAATATTGGTAAATAATTTATAGAAGAAAAATAATATTTTCTCATATTTAGGTAATTCTTTCTTGCAGGAAAAGATTTTGGACTTCTATAAATTGAGAATCATTCTTTTCTACAATAATACAATAACATTCACAATGTAGTCCTCAAACGAAATATTATTTAGGGGAAAATTATTCTCCCAATAGGTTTGTTCTTTATATCATTAAAATGTAGGTCAATTGACCAAATCAATTTAATATATTATGAGTCTTTTTTTATAATTTATCTTTGTTATCGTCGTTCAAGCTCTTTTTTGTTAGCTTCGATCCCAACAACATGCTCATAATTTGATTTCAGTTATATTCTAAGGGTACATCAAGAGTTTGGACTCAATAAATTATGTACTTCGCGCGAACATTATTATACTTTTTTTGGGATTCAAAAAGAGTGAAGAAATATGAAAACGTAAGAGTTCATATTAAGACGAAATATTAGAAGTCACACACCTATCAAAGATCTCATCAAGTTTTTCTTTCAATATCCTTCTTAATCAATTAACGTGTACATATCTTACGTGAAAATTAAGCTAAAAAAATTATATTATTTTAAAGTCAATTGCTATTTTTTAATATTTATTACTTTTATATATTTTATATTGATTAATGATTTGACGTGATGCACACGTGCAACACACGTACACTAAACTAGTCTATACTATATTAAAAGTGTGAAGGACCTTATAATGTGATTCAAACTTTTTGTCCTTCATTAAAAGTCTCTCCTTTAGACAAAACTGTCATTTACTATTTTTTTAAATTATTATTTAATTAACTTTATAAAAAAATTAAAGAGTCTTAAAATATATGAAAAGCGAAAATATATAGTAAGAGTTCTAAGGTAATAAATATATGTATTTTTAAGTTGATATTTTCTAAATAAAAGGAAAAAGAATCTACAAAGCTCAACTATGAAGAGATATTATACGTGTGAAAAAAAATGACTATTTCATTAATTTAAATAAAAAGAAAAAAATCTACAAGTATACACGTGTGAAAAAAGAAATAAATCAAAATATAAAACTCTTATTCGTATGAGTTATTTTATTTAATTATGATAAATAATTTATGAAAGAAAAATAAAAAATTACCATATTTAGGTATCTTTTTTCTTGGAGGAAAAGTAGACTTTTATAAATTGAGAATCCTCCCTTTTTGCAATAATACACTAGCATTCACAAGATACTTTGCAATACATGAAATTGTCATTTACTATTTTTCTTAAATTATTATTTAATTATTTTATAATAACTATCAATTCTTTTGGCAATAAAATAATTATACATAGGAAATGATTAGTGGGAAAAAAACCAAAAGTTGCCGTGGTATTTTTTGGTTATAACTACCAATCTTTTTTTGGCAATAAAATAATTATACATAGGGAATAATTATTGGGGGAAAAAATAAAAATCAGAGATCCTCTTTTTGTAACGCCGTCATGAATGTTTTCGTATCTATTCGTGTCTGGCATTCATTTCTCTACTATGTGTGAGAAAGAAAAGAAAATCTACTCCTTTAACAGGGTGAAAGTGAGAATTATTGTTGTGTTGAATTTGCAGCATAGGTTTTACGGGAAGTCAATACCACACGAAGGAAACAAGCCAATAGTATATTCAAACAAGAACATATTGGGGGTGTTTCAATTCTATACAGGCACTAACAGATTATGCAACTCTCATAATTGATATCAAGAATAACTTGTTTGCCAGTGACTCATGTTGTTGTTTTTAGGGTTCTTATGATGGAAGTATATATGATTTTCCCTTAATTAATTTCTACATCATTTAATATTACTGTATTTTTCAGGTTTGGGATATTTATTACTTATATTTTGTGGTTGCGCAGTGCTAGCAGCATCGTTTAGGCTATTGAAATTGGTTTCTTCTGCACCAATTCTCAACTTTGGCAATAGCACTTCTCCATACATCTTTAATAATATCATTACCCAAGACTTTAAGGTAAATCTTCTTCGTTTTTTTAAATTTGTACTTGAAATTTTGAATTAACTAATTAGCAAAAAGAATTCAACAAATATAAAGTAATACAGATGAAATAATAGAAAATAAAATATATTTTAAATAAATTGTCATTTTTTTTTTGGTAACACTAATTCTAAATCTCTAAATATTCTAATTTTATATATTAAGTTATTTCATGTTAAACATGATTATCCATGGAAATTAAACAATAAAAATTGTAGCTAATTCTATTTAGCTAGTGGCGAATGAGTAATGAATTGTAAAAATATATTCTTAGCCACGATCAATTTAGCTATGAATTAAGAACGAAGTTCGAAGTTAGGTTCAACTTTTCATGTAGTATTTGTTGTCAATGAGGTACGCGCTTTGATAACGCGCAAATCGCGTACACTAAAATTGTAACGACTGGATTTGTGATGACCCTTCCAGTTATCTTCGCATTTTCGTATTTATTGCACTGTTAGAGCTTTCCTGTAGCAGCCTCAAGTCATTTATGGCTTGCTGGGACCGGTAGTTCGATGCCCTGATCGTTCGGTCGGTCGTTTTAGCCGTTCGCCTGTTTTAAAGCTTTAAACTTAGAATATCATTGACTTTAGTCAACATTCTTAGCTAACGTGCTCGAAATTGAATTCTGATAGTTCTGTTAGCTCCGGAGCGATGAGTTTGGTCTAGTTGGACCTTTAGTTGAGGCCTAAGAACTTCCGGTGTGGGTTTTGTGTGGGTTTCTCAATTTTCAAGCCATTTGGAGTGGAAAGTGTAACTTCGAGTGACTTTCAATGATCGGAGTGTCGGATTCGAAATTCGACAATTCCATCAGCTCCGGATTGTTGAGTTTGGGCTAGGAAGATGGTTGGTTCAGGTTCCGGGTGAGTCGGACTCATTTTGAGTCTTTGAGTTCCTTTTTATTAGTGTTGACTTGGGTCAACATTTCTATGAAACGACCTCGTATGGAAGTTTCGTTGATTCCGTTGAGTCCATAATGTTGTTTCCACTCTATTAGCACTATTGGTTTTTGAATATCGGTTTCCGATTGTGCCCGGAATACCCCATCGAGTTTTCTAAAAAGTGCAGAAAAATCAGCTGCGGACAGCAGCTATTTATTGCTGTCATTTCATTTTTTTCCAGCCCTTCTCCTCACTTTTCTCACTCTAAAACTCAAAATTCTCTCCACCATTTTGCTCCAATTCAGTTCTAAACCTTGGGAAATTATTTGTTCGTCGATTATCCGTAGTTCTTCGCCTCTTGGTAAGTCATCTTCCCCAACTTGCCTTCTTCGGTTTTTCTCTTAATTCCTCCATTGATGCTCATCCAAAGCTTGGATTTTGTGATAGATTCTTCCCCCTAAGCTTGTGCATGTCTGTGGGTGTGAAGTCTTATCCATCTTGGGCTGATTTTCCATCGTTTTGGTAAGTCATTCTTGCCCAATTTCTGTTTTTATTTTTGAAATTTCCATTCTTAATCCTCAACTTGGGCGGGATGTTTTGGTGCCCTTCCCTTGTCCAATTGTGCTCAAATTTGGAGCATGCATTTTTGGCATCGTTGGGGTCATCGTGATTCTTTTCATTTTTGGTTTCATATTGCTGGCCCCGCAATCCCGCCTTTGACCCGGATATCGACCCGGCTACAATTGTAGAAATATCGGTATCGTTAGACTCATCTTAACATTTTATTCATGAATTTGATAGTTTGATTCTTGTTCGGAGCTTCTCAGAGCATCTCAGCCTCGGATATCATCATTCCCGCAGCTTGCCATCGAACGACACGTAGGTTATGACTTAACTCTCTAGACTTCGCATATATCGGGTAAAATTGTACTAGTTGGCATCCTTGGGTTGGGTTATTAGGTTGGTACCACAGACCTTGATTGATTTTTCATGATTCGTCCTATTTCTTTCCTCCGTTGTGTGTAGTATTCCTATTAGTTGATATATTTATTACCCTTGTGACCCCGTGAGGTCTTGTTGACTCTGGAACATAGAAGGTGGGATTATTGGGAATGTCCGCGCGTCCCAGACATAGAAATATCCTTCTAGGCTGGTTATGCTTGCTGAGTAGCTTTGGAGCCTGTGCAGGGTTATTGGGTTGATTGTGAGCTGCCGGGCAACTATTTGGGTTGATCATATCATTTCCATGCATATAAAGAGGTTTTTCCATGTTTTATTATGATTTTTGGCTTCGGGCCTACGGAAACTAATTTTCTAAACCTTGCATGGCCCCGAGGGCTCATTTTCGATGAAATTGGATTTGGAAATGATTTGACTTGATACGTGGATCTTCTTGGGGTAAAAAAAGGTTAAAAATATAGCTTTATCATGATTTACCACTATTGCTAGACTCGACCGGGTCGGAGGGCTAGCTGAGTTTTCTTACTGATTTGAAATGATATCAGGCTCGGCCGGGTCAAGCATCTGAGATGTTTTTACTACTGTTTTAGACCCGATTGTGCCCGGGCACCCTTGGAAGGGTTTTTGAGACATCTTTTTCACTGTTTTAGTCCTAAACAAGGTCTAGGCATGCATTTTTTAGACTTAGCCACTGGCTTGAACCCGTAATCGATTCCAGAGGACACGTTTTGATTCTAAGTTTTAGTATGGGGTCTGAGAGCTCCATGGACCTTGCCGCTCTGGGCTTGAGGCTTTGGGTTGTGTATGTCGGGGGGAAGGGTATATGGTAGAGTAGAGGTATATGGGCTATGTCTTTCTATGGAACCTGCCTGCTGGGCCTGATCGGCACTGGAGGAGGTACATACAGAGGTTCTATTTCACCCCGAGGTTTTCATGCATCATATCATCCATTATTTTAGATACCACCCTTGTTTGATGTTTGTTGATTGTATGTTCTGGTAGTATGGAATGCCGGAGGGTTTGTTTTCACTTGATTGCGTTCCTTGGTTGTATGGGCGGCCGAGGGACTGTAGGTAGACTCTTGTTACTTTATTCCGATATTATTTACTGTTACGGTTGAGTATGAGCATGATTACTGTGAGGTGGTGAGTTCCTGGATTGAGTTTTGTATGACTTGATTGGGTATTAATTCTTGTATGTCGAGCATGTCTACTATTATTCTTCTCTCCCTTTTTCCTTATACTTGAGGGTACCGGTATACCACCCATTTGTAGAACTTATTCTTATATATACTGTTTTTGCAAGGATCCCAGGTACGTTGTCCTTACTTTCACCTGTGCTTGTTGTGTGTATATATTCTATATGCTAGCCTTATATGTCGTTTCTGCTGTCTTCTCTCTGGGCTAGCTCTTGTGTGCTTATCGTTAAATTTTGTGACTATTTGTTCCTACTCTGCCTGTTATTGATCTTTTACTTTATATGTGCGCAGTTGGCCTATGATACCTATTGGGTACCTTATGCTTTGCATTTAGTGCTCACCCTACCCTCTGCATCTTCTGGTGCATATCCTAGTGTGGGCCATCACTGTTAGTGTATTGGAGACTTATGCGGGATGCAGTTTTTGGATCATCCAGGCTGAGGGTGAGCTCTTGACATTCAGAGCTTGACTTCAGTCATCCTTGGTGTATTTTGTACTCTTATAGTTTCAGAGACATTGTGTATATATGACTTTTGGACCTTTGTACTCTTGATGTAGTACATCTCTTATACGCTTTGATACTAGGTTTTGGGTTGGTTTAGATTCCGCTTGTTTATATCTCTCTTGTATCTATTTTCTTCTCATTATGCCCTTGCTTCCCTTTATGTATTAAATCTTCCGCTTAAACTGTTAGAAGGTAGCCTATTACTAACCGTTTCGGGCTACGTGGATTGGTTCGCCTACTAGGGGATTGTAGGTGCCATCATGACTAAGAAATCAGGTCGTGACAGCTTGGTATCAGAGCCCTAGGTTCACCGGTGTCATTGGTATAGGAGCTTATGTCTAGTAGAGTCCTGCAGATTAGGGCGGAGACGTCCGTACTCAATCTTTGGGAGGCTATAGTGACATCTTAGGAAAATGGACTGTTCTTGTTCTTCTTTCGTGCGTAGTATCCTTGAAAGTTTCTAGAAATATCACTTATTCTGGTTCACTCTTCCGCAGATGGTTCGTACAAGATCTTCAGTTTCTGGCGGAGGAGAGCCTTCTGCCCCTCCACCTCCGACTCCAGCTAGGGGCCGGGGTGGTCGTCGGGGTAGAGGTAGGGGTCAAGGGCGCCCAGAGCAGCGGCACCTGCTTGAGCTGCTAGAGTGAATATAGAGCCTGAGTATGACTACGAGCCAGAGTTAGCTCCAGAGCAGCATCATATGGGCCCGGGGACAGCCCAGGCACCACCAGCTCCAGTACCAGCTCCAGTATCAGTTTATGTGCCAGCTTCAGCCCCAGCTCAGTCTTTAGATATTCAGGGTTTGTTACTTCAGCTATTGGGTATGATTAGGGAGTGTCCTTCTGAGACACCCCAGACATCCGCTCAGGGGGTAGCCCTGGGTGTTCAGAGTTTAGGAGCGCAGCCTGCTACTGCGGCTCCCCGTGCTGAGGTTGTTCGAGTTCCATCGGTTGCCCAGCCTCTTGCTTCAAGCCCTACTATGACAGAGACAGAGCAGAAGGCCTTGGTAGGTTTCTGAGATTGGCACCACCGAGATTCGCTGGTACATCGGGTCAGGACACACATGACTTTATCACTACCTGCAAGGAAATGTTGCACCATTTGGGCTTATTGGAGACTCAGGGGGTTGGCTACACTTCATATCAGCTGGAGGGTCCAGCAAAGTTATGGTGGAGGGCACAGGTTGCTTGCAGGCCTTCTACATCACCTCCCTTGACCTGGTCTGAGTTTTATGAGGCCTTTATGGCCATGTTCTTACCGTAGAATGACCGAGAGCATCGGAGAGAGGAGTTCACTAGACTTTCTTAGGATACCATGATTGTCTCAGAGTATGAGACCCAATTCCATCAACTTGCTCTGTTTGGAGCTATGATTATGCCTACTGAGGCCAACAGAGTCCGTAGACTTATTTAGGGGTTACAGAGAGAGTTCAGAGAGCCTGCAGTGATACTGGTTGCTAGCGGTCGGTCATTCTAGGACATTGCAGACTATGCCCGCACAGTTGAGGATTCGTGTCATCATAACACCAGGGCCAGAGATAAATGGCCTCGATATCATGGTGGTTATAGTGGTTCTAGGCATAGTGGTAGAGGTTCAGGCCAGTGAGGCTGAGGTTATCAGCTGCAGCAGCATCAAGGTCAGTCTAGCCGACCGGTACAGGTGTCACTTCAGGCTTCTGGTTCTCAGTTTGAGCAGGGTCAGGGCAGTCAGCGAGGTCACAATGGTCAGCCTTAGAGAGGTACAGATTCTGGGGCATCAGGTCGTGGTGGCCATTCGGGTTTTGTTGGTTTATCTTGACCGAGTGGGTTGTCAGGGGCTTCCTATACTTGTGGTGTGGTTGGTCACTTTGCCAGAGATTGCCCACAGTTCAGCCAGCCGAGCCGCTATGAGCAGTTTAGCCTCTGTCTAGAAGGGGTGGTGGTCAGGCTAAGGGTGGTGCCCCATGTGGCAGAGCAGGTGGTAGGGATGGCGATCGGGCAGGTGAAGGTCGTCGTCAGTTCTATGGGGTCCCTGGGAGACCGGAGGCAGAGGCCTCGGATGCTGTGATCACAAGTACGATTTATGTATGCCGTCAGCCAGCTTATGCCTTGTTTGATCCTGGATCCACTTGTTCATATGTATCTGCCTACTTTCTGCCTTGTTTGGGGTTGGCTTGTGAGCCATTGTCTGTTCCTGTTTCTGTTTTAACTCCAGTAAGAGATTCTTTAGTAGTGGATCGGATTATGAGATCCTGTGTGATATCTGTTGGTAATTTGGATATTGGGCTGACCTGATGATACTTGATATGTTAGATTTTGATGTGATACTAGGCATGGACTGGTTATCCCCTCACCATGTGGTTTTGGATTTCTATGCCAAGATCGTTACCATAGTCGTGCCCGGTGTATCCCCAGTTGTGTGGCAGGGTTCTGTTAGCCATGCACCATCTAGGATCATTTCTTTTCTTCGAGCTAGGAAAATGATATCCCATGGGTGTTTAGCTTATCTAGCATATGTCTGAGATGTTAGTGCTGACCCTATGTCTCTTGAGTCTGTTCCTGAGGTTAGAGACTTCCTAGATGTGTTTCCTACCGACCTTCCAGGCCTTCCACCTGAGAGGGATATTGATTTTTCCATTGAGTTAAAGCCAGGCACCAGGCCCATTTCTATTCCTCCCTACCGTATGGCTCCTGCTGAGTTGAGAGAGCTTAAGGAGCAGCTCCAGGATTTGTTAGCTAAGGGGTTTATTAGACCGAGTGTTTCTTGTTGGGGTGCTCCTGTTCTCTTCATGAAGAAGAAGGGCGGGTCGATGCGGATGTATATTGATTATCGGCAGTTAAATAAGGTGACAGTGAAGAATAAGGATCTGATGCCCAGGATTGATGACTTATTTGATCACCTTCAGGGTTCCACCGTGTTTTCTAAGATTGATTTGAGGTCCGACTACCATCAGTTGAGGATTAGGGCGTAGGACATCCCTAAGACAGCATTCAGGACACGCTACGACCACTATGAGTTCCTGGTGATGTCTTTTGGGGTTGACTAATGCCCCCACAACCTTCATGGACTTTATGCACAGGGTGCTTAACCCGTACTTAGATATGTTCATGATAGTCTTCATTGATGACATCCCGGTATACTCGAGAAGTAGAGATGATCATGAGCAGCACTTGAGGACTGTACTTCAGACTTTGAGAGATCATCGGCTTTATGACAAGTTATCAAAGTGTGAGTTTTGGTGAGAGTCAGTTGCATTCCTAGGGCACGTGGTGTCTAAGGATGGGATTAGAGTTGATCCGGGTAAGATTTCTGCAGTTTGTGATTGGCCTAGACCTACTACTCCTACCGAGGTTCGCAGCTTTGTTGGGTTAGCCGAGTATTACAAATGGTTCATTGAGGGATTTTCTTCCATAGCAGCACCCTTGACTATGCTGACTAGGAAGGATGTTCCATTTCAGTGGTCTGATCAGTGCGAGGATAGCTTCCAGAGGCTTAAGGCCTTATTGACTTTAGCTCCAGTTTTGACTTTGCTGGTTGAGGGTCAGAGTTTCTCCGTGTATTGTGATACTTCAGGGATCGATCTTGGTTATGTATTGATGCAGCAGGATCGAGTGATAGCATATGCATCGAGGCAGCTGAAGGTTCACGAGCGCAACTACCCCACTCACGACTTAGAGTTGGCGGCGGTAGTCTTCATGTTTAAGATCTGGAGGAACTATTTATATGGAGTTCATTGTGAGATATTCACTGACCATCGTAGTCTTCAGTATATTACGAGTCAGCGCGAGCTAAACTCGAGGCAAAGAAGATGGATTGAGTTACTGAAGGACTATGATTTCACTATTTTATACCATCCGGGCAAGGCAAACGTGGTAGCGGATGCCTTAAGTCAGAAGGCGGTGAGTATGGGAAGCCTAGCTTCACTTTCAGCTTCTGAGCGACCATTGGCCTTGGATATCCAATCCTTGGCTACCATTTGGTTAGGCTTGACTTATCGGATGCCAACAGAGTTCTTGCCAGTGTTGAGGTTCGTTCTACTCTAGTTGATCAGATTCAGAGTCGACAGTTCAAGAATCAGAGTTTGTGTGACCTTTATGATCAGGTGGTTCTGGGTGAGGCCAACCGGGCTACCTTGGATTCTGATGGGATTTTGAGGTTTGAGGGTCGACTTTGTATTCCGAGAGTTGGTGATTTGATACAGTTTATACTCTGTGAGGCACATTGTTCCAGATACTCTATTCATCCTGGCACAGCGAAGATGTATAGAGACCTGAGACAGCTTTATCGGTGGAGTGGTATGAAGCAGGACGTGGTAGAGTTTGTATCTTGGTGCTTGAACTGTCAACAGGTGAAGTTCGAGCACATGAGACCGGGTGGTTTGATGCAACGACTTCCCATTCCTCAGTGGAAGTGGGAATGTATTACTATGGACTTTGTTGTTGATTTTCCTCATAGTACTCGGGGGTTTGACTCCATTTGGGTGATCGACATTTCTTTTTGGTTCAGACTTTTTACGGGGCAGAGAGGTTAGCTCAGATCTATATTTGTGAGATTGTACGATTGCACGGGGTCCCAGCTTCTATCATTTCAGATCGCGACACTCAGTTCACATCCCAGTTCTGGAGAGCTATACAGAGGGATTTGGGTATGGAGGTTCAGCTTAGTACTGTTTTCCACCCTCAGACAGATGGCCAGTCCGAGAGGACTATTTAAGTCTTGGAGGACATGCTTCGGGCTTGTGTTCTTGACTTTGGAGGTTCATGGGATCAGTTTGTTCCATTGGCTGAGTTTGCGTATAATAATAGCTTTTATTCGAGCATTGGCATGGCACCTTTCGAGGCTTGTATGGTAGGCATTGCAGATCGCCCATTGGTTGGTTTGATGGATTAGAGTCCAGACCGCAGGGTACAAATTTACTTAGAGATTCCTTGGACCGAGTCCGTTTGATCCATGACAGACTTAGAGCAGCCCAGAGTAGGCAGAAGAGCTACGCTGATCGTAGACTTCGTGCCTTGAAGTTCAGTGTTGGTGATCTGGTTTTCCTCCGAGTATCGCCCGTGAAGGGCGTGATGAGATTTGGTTGGCGGGGCAAGCTTAGCCCCAGGTTTATTGGGCCGTTTGAGGTTCTACAGTGGGTTGGTAGTGTTGCCTACATGTTAGCCTTGCCTCCAATGTTTTCAGTTGTTCACCCAGTTTTCCATGTTTCAATGTTGCGCCGGTATGTGCCTGATGAGTCTCATGTGTTGCATTGGGATTCGGTTCAGTTGGATGAGAGTTTATCATTTGTTGAGTAGCCGATAGCTATTCTGGCCATAGATATTGTTGCTTCCTAACGCACACACAAGTGTACGCGATCGTACAAGTAATATAGGATTGTAAGTCCAGATATCGTACCCACAAGGACTTGTCGATTAACAATTTTACTAAATTAAACTAGTTCTAATTATTTATTCAAGCGTAAAATTCTAAAGGTGAATTTATTATTAACTAATCTAGAAATAAAAAGAAGAAGTTAACTAATGAACAATTAACCAAACAAAGAGCAGGTTTTTACGTAATCAATGTGATGAAATCAATCTAGGATTATGGATTCGCTAACAATCATGTTGAGTAAGCAATTTCATTAACTTATTTATTCATCTAGTTGTTGATTTCCGGGTTGATTTTACAAATATGGTCTTCCGAGCCTCTAGTTGCCTATCCAGAATAGCATCACAACTACATAGTTGAGCGGGGATGTGACATCTTATTCCAAACGCATTTATATATCTTCCCGTATAAACCAAATAAGGCGTTCTAGGTATATTCATATCCTAGTCACGAACCTACCCTTTTACGTTACAAAAGAGAGGCCTTGCTCCCTATAATCTTCATTCTATCCGAATGATTCTTCTTCTGAGTTCACAAAGAGATTATAGATTTATTTTAATGGTCGCAAAGCATTAAAATAGTGAGCACAAGAATATAAGAACAACTAATATGATGAACAAATAATCAAATCAATCGTCTACTAAACAATCATGTAGTTAGCTACCATAACCCTAGAACGAGAAGTTTAACTCCACATAGACATGGAACAATTACAACCAATCATCCAAAGAAAAACATAAAATAAATAATAAAGGAGAAGAAAAGATGAAACCAATATTCTCCGGCCTCCACGGCGGCTCCTAGCTCTTCGTAGGTCAAAAGTTCTGTAAAAATTATTTTTGTGGACTATTTATAGATATAGGAAAAAGCCTCAAATAAAATAACTGAGTCCAAAATAAATTGGGAAATCAAATTCGGACAAATTCTCTTCAACGCCGCCCCAGTTGTTGCTCCTTAATCTCGTCTTTAGTTGTCAATACGTGACAGCTCTTCCAATTGAATTGAAATTCAATTGTCCAATAGGTAGCATATGTATATATAATATAATATTCAATTTAATCCACTAAGCTGCTTGCTTGATTTCCTTATATGATTTCTCGTTTTTAATTCGTTTCTTCTCCAAATTTCTTCCTCTTCGCACCACTTTAATCCTACAAATAAAAATACCCAACATAAGAATAATTTATAAAATCAGTGCTCAAAAACGATAATAAAAAGACTAAATAGGAGGCAAATAATGACTAAATATAGGTATTTTTGGCCTCACATCACCATCCCACACTTAGACTTTTGCTCGTCCTCGAGCAAGCATTTAAGTTCATCTCTAAAAAAATCAAACTAGGAATACCACCACTTTGGTTGATACAAACTATTAGGCCATGTAACAAATCACAACATCAAGTACACTTCCCAATCATTATGCAAGATATACAAATAAACAACAAACTTCTAACCTCCTAACCTCAAAGACGGACTCTAACTCATCAATTTAAATTTGTTCACCTACTCCATCAAAGAAAGCTAATAAAATCACCTATCTATACTGAAACAAGTGCCCTCACAAGAAGAAATAGTCCACACACTCAATTTAAAGAATCGAATATAAATTAAGGACTTAGCATCAAAGATCAACTCTCACACTCACAAAGAATTCACATGTATGCACAAAGAACAATATGCTTGCCCATTATGTACATCTCCACTAATTAAGCATGTTCGAATAGTGACTTACACTTTCCTAAGCACTTTGCACTTTTTAGACTTCATCACCCATTATTTTTATCACTTTTTTTTTCAGCCCTCTCTTCAATTTATTTTCACTAGTATTCTCATCTTATCAAGAACATTTCAATCATCATTTTTTTTTCTCAAGCAATTTTCTCTTTTTTTTTCATGTCACATTCTTTCACAGAGGGTCTTTTCATCACTTTGTAGTTATCATTGGTCACCTTTTACACTCAATCATCCCTTTTCTTCAGATTTAACAATTTTATCACAACCTATGCTAGAATGCTCAAGGAAGAAGAGTGCAAAAATTAGGGATTCAACAAAAGGATCAAGGCAAAAATACGGCTACCAAACGAAAGGCTACAGGCTCAAACGGGTAACTAGTGATATAATATCTGAAAAGGCTAAATTTTACAAGACAAATCAAATAAAGCCTATTATCATCTTCTAAACAGAGCAACACTTTTTATTTCGCTTCAATAACATGCAGGGCAAGTTCTAGACTAAGAAGCAAAACATAAAATATGCAAGAAATCCTCACCACACATGGCACAAGTCTCAATAAAGATGGGTCAATTCTACTTCTAAGATGGACAAGGTCATAACAAACTATAAAATAAGAATAAGCTATATACAGAGTCACAACTATGAGCCCAAGTGTCAAAAGATTTGCTAATTTATTTTATTCTCAAGCACTCACAGGAAAGTACTACTCCAACGCAGGCCTAAATTGCTAGTATCAAACAAGTTAAAAGGTCTTTTCTTTTCTCTCCTAAAAAAACTACTCCTAGAAAATAAAAATAAAAACCAAAAAAAAAAGTTACTCTAAAAAATAAAAAATTACCCAGTTCAAGGAGCCTCCCCTCGGAAAATAACCGAGGCCATAAGAAAAACTAAGGGGTGGATAAGATATGCCGCTTAGAAACTAAAATAAAAATATAAAAAAAAATTGTATTTTTTTTTTGTATATATTTTTTTTTTGTATTTTTTTTCTCAAATAAAATAAAATCTTATGGCATACTCACCCTTAAACTCACAAAAATCGGAAGAATCTCCACCCCACACTTAAAATTATGCTTTGTCCCCAAAGCAATTTATAGAAAAAGATGAAGAACAAGGGTAAGAAATACTCCCTGAGGCCATCTAGAGCCTAGCTGACAACATGTTTCTTCAATTTTGATCAAAGGGGCGAACGACCCCACACTTAAGCTTAAACCATGATCTTTAGCTTTCAAATTCGGGTACTCAGACTTCCCCAAACCTGCAAAATAAATAAATAAATAAAAAATGTGACACTATAAAATAAATAAAATAAGAAGCTACACTACCAATTGGGTTTCCTCCCAACAAGCGCCTAATTTAACGTCGCAGCACGACGCCATCAAATTCACCACTTTTCTTTCCACTTAGAACTTATAAATTGCACCCCTAACTTTGCATCAAATTTTCTGCTCCACTCAAGGGGTGGTGGTATAAAGATGAAGGGACCAAGCAAAGGATGTCGCATCTTGCACTTCTTGGCCTTTAAGTGAGGAATGTCATTTTGTCTCTTTGGTGTGACAAATTTTAGAATGTAAGGACCTTGTTCCTCATCTACACACTTCTCCACTTGTTCAGATGACTCAATTTTCATGTCGTCATCCAAGCATAATGTAGAAAAATGAGTAGAATGAGGTCCAACATGTTCCAACTCAAAACTTGCATTATTTACGACAAGCTCACTTGTATACTCCCTCTCAATGTCACCTTCAATCAAAAAATGATAGTTCAATGGTTGAAATTCTTCCTCCTTCTCCACAGAAGGACTAGTATCTAATTCAGCGGACTGAGTAGGTGCACACTACTCGCTCCTCTGAAAATTTTGACAAATACTCTCTAGGTGGGGTCCTTCGCAAAATAACAAGAATCATCATCATTCGACCACCATCTATCCCAGGCTGACATATCAAGAAGAGTGATGAAAAATCAAAAGAAACTAAAAAGATAACTATGTAAAAATAATAATATGTAGAACTCAAATAAATAACTTGAAAAAGTCTAATCTAGATAAACAATTAACACGAAAGTCCCCGGCAACGACGCCAAAAACTTGTTGCGTCCTAACGCACACGCAAGTGTACGCGATCGTACAAGTAATATAGGATTGTAAGTCCAGATATCGTACCCACAAGGACTTATCGATTAACTATTTTACTAAATTAAACTAGTTCTAATTATTTATTCAAGCGTAAAATTCTAAAGGTGAATTTATTATTAACTAATCTAGAAATAAAAAGAAGAAGTTAACTAATGAACAATTAACCAAACAAAGAGCAGGTTTTAACGTAATCAATGTGATGAAATCAATCTAGGATTATGGATTCGCTAACAATCATGTTGAGTTAGCAATTTCATTAACCTGTTTATTCATCTAGTTGTTGATTTTGGAGTTGATTTTATAACTATGGTCTTCCAAGCCTCTAGTTACCTATCCAGAATAGCATCACAACTACATAGTTGATCGGGGGTGTAACATCTTATTCCAAACGCATTTATATATCTTCCCGTATAAACCAAATAAGGCGTTCTAGGTATATTCCTATCCTAGTCGTGAACCTACCCTTTTACATTACAAAAGAGAGGCCTTGCTCCCTATATTCTTCGTTCTATCCCAATGATTCTTCTTTCGAGTTCACAAAGAGATTATAGATTTATTTTAATGGTCGCGAAGCATTAAAATAGTAAGCACAAGAATATAAGAACAACTAATATGATGAACAAATAATCAAATCAATCGTCTACTAAACAATCATGTAGTTAGCTACCATAACCCTAGAACGAGAAGTTTAACTCCACATAGACATGGAGCAATTACAACCAATCATCCAAAGAAAAACGTAAAATAAATAAGATGAAACCAATATTCTCTGGCCCCCACGGCGGCTCCTAGCTCTTCGTAGGTCAAAAGTTCTGTAAAGATTATTTTTATGGACTATTTATAGATATAAGAAAAAGCCTCAAATAAAATAACTGAGTCCAAAATAAATTGGGAAATCAAATTCGGACAAATTCTCTTCGACGCTGCCCCAGCTGCTGCTCCTTAATCTCGTCTTTAGTTCTCAACACGTGGCAGCTCTTTCAATTGAATTGAAATTCAATTGTCCAAAAGGTAGCATATGTATATATACAATATAATATTCAATTTAATCCATTAAGCTACCTGCTTGATTTCCTTATTTGATTTCTCGTTTTTAATTTGTTTCTTCTCCAAATTTCTTCCTCTTCGCACCACTTTAATCCTACAAATAAAAATACCAACATAAGAATAATTTATAAAATCAGTGCTCAAAAATGATAATAAAAAGACTAAATAGGAGGCAAATAATGACTAAATATAGGTATTTTTGGCCTCACATCAGATATCAGGAGGTTGAGATCTAAGGAGATTTCGGTTGTGAAAGTGCAGTGGAGGCATCGTCCGATCGAGGAGGCTACCAGGGAGATCGAGAGTGAGTTGCGTGCTCAGTATCCGCAGTTGTTCGAGCCTTCATGTACTCTCTTCTTCTTGACTTTCGAGGACGAAAGTCTTTTTAGTAGTGGATGTTGTGATGACCCTTCCGGTCATCTTTGCATTTTCATATTTATTGCACTGTTAGAGCTTTTCTATAGCGGCCCCAAGTCATTTATGGCTTGCTGGGACTGGTAGTTCGGTGCCCTGGTCATTCGTTTGGTCGTTTTAGCCATTCGCCTGTTTTAGAGCTTTAAACTTAGAATATCGTTGACTTTAGTCAACATTCTTAGCTAACGTGCTCGGAATTGAATTCTGACAGTTCTGTTAGCTCTGGAGCGATGAGTTTGGTCCAGTTGGACCTTTAGTTGAGGCCTGAGAACTTTCAATGTGGATTTTGTGTGGTTTTCTCAGTTTTCAGGCCATTTGGAGTTGAAAGTGTAACTTCAGGTGACTTTCGATGATCGGAGTGTCGGATTTGAAATCCAACGATTCCATCAGCTCCGTAATGTTGAGTTTGGGCTAGGAAGATGGTTGGTTCGGGTTTCGGGTGAGTCTGACTCATTTTGAGCCTTTGAGTTCCTTTTTGTTAGTGTTAACTTGGGTCAATATTTCTCCGAAATGACCTCGTATGGAAGTTTTGTCGATTCCATTGAGTCCGGAACATCGTTTTCACTCTATTAGCACTATTGGTTTTTGAATATCGGTTTCTGATTGTGCCCAAAATGCCCCGTCGAGTTTTCTAAAAAGTGCAGAAAATCAGCTGCGGACAGCAGCTATTTATTGCTGTCAGTTCGTTTTTTCCAGCCCTTCTCCTCACGTTTCTCACTCTAAAACTCAAAATTCTGTCCACCATTTTGCTCCAATTCAGTTCTAAACCTTGGAGAATTATTTGTTCATCGATTATCCGTAGTTCTTCGCCTCTTGGTAAGTTATCTTCCCCAACTTGCCTTCTTCGATTCTTCTCTTAATTCCTCCATTGATGCTCATCCAAAGCTTGGATTTTGAGATAGATTCTGCCCCCTAAGCTTGTGCATGTTCGTGGGTGTGAAGTTTTATCCGTCTTGGGCTGATTTTCCGTTGTTTTGGTAAGTAATTCTTGCCCAATTTCTATTTTTATTTTGAAATTTCCATTCTTTAATCCCCAACTTGGGCGGGCTATTTTGGTGTCCTTCTCTTGTCCAATTGTCCTCAAATTTGGAGCATGCCTTCTTGGCATCGTTGGAGTCATCATGGTTCTTTTTGTTTTTGGTTTTGGGTTATGGGCCCCGCGAGCCCGCTTTTGACCCGGATATCGACTCGGCTATAATTGTAGCAATATGGGTATCGTTGGACTCATCTTAATATTTTATTCATGAATTTGATAGTTTGATTCTCATTTGGAGCTTCTTTGAGTAGCTTGGCCTTGGATATCGTCATTCTGCAGCTTATCATCGGACGACAGGTAGGTTATGACTTAACTCCCTAAACTTTGCATATATCGAGTAAAATTGTACTAGTTGGCATCCTTGGGTTGGGTTATAAGGTTGGTACCACAGACCTTGATCGCTTTTCCATGATTCGTCCTATTTGTTTGCTCCATTGTGTGTAGTATTCCTATTAGTTAATATATTTATCACCCTTGTGACCCCGTGAGGTCTTGTTGACTCTGGAACATAGAAGGTGGAATTATTGAGAATGTCCATGAGTCCTGGACATAGAAATATCCTTCTAGGCTGGTTATGCTTGCTGAGTAGCTTCATAGCCTGTGTAAGGCCGTTAGGTTGATTGTGAGCTGGCGGGCAGCGGTTTGGGTTGATCATATCATTTCCATGTATATAAAGAGTTTTTTCCATGTTTTATTACAGTTTTTGGCTTCGGGCCTACGAAAATTAATTTTCTAAACCTTGCATGGCCCCAAGGACCCATTTTTGATGAAATTAGATTTGGAAATGATTTGACTTGATACGTGGATCTTCTTGGGGTAAAAGAAGGTTAAAAATATGGTTTTATCATGATTTACCACTACTGCTAGACTCGACCGGATCAGAGTGCTAGCTGAGTTTTCTTACTGATTTGAAATGATATCAGGCTCAGTCGGGTCGAGCATCTGAGATATTTTTACTACTGCTTTAGACCCGGTTGTTCCCGAGCACCCTTGGAAGGGTTTTTGAGAAATCGTTTTCACTGTTTTAGACCTAGACAGGGTGTAGGCATTCATATTTGAGACTTAACCACTGGCTTGAACCCAGACTCGATTCCAGAGGACACGTTTTGATTTTGAGTTTTAGTATGGGGTCCGTGAGGACCTTGCTGCTCTGGGACTGAGGCTTTGGGCTGCGTGTGTCAGGGGGAAGGGTATACGGTGGAGTAGAGGTATACGAGTTGTGTCCTTCCTTGGAACTTGCCTGCTGGGCCCGATCGGCACCAGAGGAGGTACATACAGAGGTTCTATTTCACCCTGAGGTTTTCATGCATCATATCATCCATTGTTTGAGATACCACCCTTGTTTGCTATTTGTTGATTGTACGCTCCGGTGGTATGGGATGCCAGAGGGTTTGTTTTCACTTGATTGCGTTCCTCGATTGTATGGGTGGTCTAGGGACTGTAGGTAGACTCTTGTTACTTTATTCCAATATTTTTCCCTGTTACGATTGAGTATGAGCATGATTACGGTGAGGTGGTGAGTTCCTGGATTGAGTTTTGTATTACTTGATTGTGTATTAATTCCTGTATGTCGAGCTTGTCTACCTTTATTCTTTTCTCTCTGTTTCCTTATACTTGAGGGTACCGGTACCGCCCATTTTTAGAACTTATTCTTATATTTACTATTTTTGCAAGGATCCCAGGTATGTTGTCCTTACTT